>JASANA010008473.1:0-24868 GCA_030248095.1 Ptycholaimellus sp. GST1_10
AACGATCAAACAGTGGCCAAACACAATGGCCAAAAACATTTCTTGCAAGCAGATAAAACCGTGACTTCTTGCGAATCTGCAAAAGCTGTGCCATTTTCGACAAGCAGCAGTGTAGAAAAGTGCTCAGAAAATTTAAACGAAGACATGAGCGGCAGAAAAAGCGCGAATAGCAGCAGTCCTTCCCCAGATGCAGCGCTTCAAGGGTACATGGCGAAGCGAACTGATCAGGATTCTGGAATACATTCTGAAAGCGGGACTGTTTTGAGCAAAAGAAACTCTGAAGAGGCTGAGAGCTGTAGTGGAGACTCGGTGAAGGCTAATACGTCATCGCCTCCTCCAAGTATCCATGGGTCCATAAGTTTGCATGTAGCGGAAGACGCCAATGATTCAGAGACCTCTGATCTGCCCGAACCGATTGCAACTGCAGGCTTCATTCTCCCTGTTCCCGTGCCAAGTTAGACCGTTACCAATCACTACTATAGTGCAAGATGTAATTGTGATGTGCAGACTTGCCTGCAACAAAGCGCGCTGGCGCTGCCAAAATGGAGTGTACGGAATGCGAGAAAAAGATCACGAAAGGCGTAGCCTACGACCACGTGTCCACGCAGCCTCTGCGGAAAACGATGTACGCTTGCCAGCGCTGTCCCTACATCACCTACCTCTTCAATGGGGAACTTCTCATGCGGGACCATGCCAAACGACGTCATCAAATACTCCCCGTTAACTGGGTTGCTTCGTGTTCTAGTTTCTGGCTTTATCCTAAACTCAATCCTCATCTCTTCCCAGCGAACCTGCTTCACCGACCTGCGGGAAGGCAATCTGGACCAGCTCCGTTCACTCGCGCAGCGTTGCTTCCCATCGCTCAAAGGCCCCAGCGCCCTGCCTTCCAGCGCTCTAAGCTACTCTTCCTCATTTCAACTGCTTCACCAACCTGCGGGAAGGCAATCTGGACCAGCTCCGTTCACTCGCGCAGCGCTGCTTCCCATCGCTCAAAGGCCCCAACGCCTTGCCTTCCAGCGCTCTCAGCTACTCTTCCTCATTTCAACTGCTTCACCGACCTGCGGGAAGGCAATCTGGACCAGCTCCGTTCACTCGCGCAGCGCTGCTTCCCATCGCTCAAAGGCCCCAACGCCTTGCCTTCCAGCGCTCTCAGCTACTCTTCCTCATTTCAACTGCTTCACCGACCTGCGGGAAGGCAATCTGGACCAGCTCCGTTCACTCGCGCAGCGCTGCTTCCCATCGCTCAAAGGCCCCAACGCCTTGCCTTCCAGCGCTCTCAGCTACTCTTCCTCATATCAACTGCTTCACCGACCTGAGGGAAGGCAATCTGGACCAGCTCCCTTCACTCGCGCAGCGCTGCTTCCCATCGCTCAAAGGCCCCAACGCCTTGCCTTCCAGCGTTCTCAGCTACTCTTCCTCATTTCAACTGCTTCACCGACCTGCGGGAAGGCAATCTGGACCAGCTCCGTTCACTCGCGCAGCGCTGCTTCCCATCGCTCAAAGGCCCCAACGCCTTGCCTTCCAGCACTCTCAGCTACTCTTCCTCATTTCAACTGCTTCACCGACCTGCGGGAAGGCAATCTGGACCAGCTCCGTTCACTCGCGCAGCGCTGCTTCCCATCGCTCAAAGGCCCCAACGCCTTGCCTTCCAGCGCTCTCAGCTACTCTTCCTCATTTCAACTGCTTCACCGACCTGCAGGAAGGCAATCTGGACCAGCTCCATTCACTCGCGCAGCGCTGCTTCCCATCGCTCAAAGGGTGTCAGTTCTTTGCCAGACTTTTCACATTGCCGGACATTTTGTTTTTGACTTGTAGTTGGCCCAGCGACCGATAGGGAGCTACTACGGCTACCACCATAAGTCGTGGAGTACCAAGGACTGACAATAGTACCAGGAGTAGGGCGTAGCCGGCACAAGAACTTCAGAAAAATTGAAAAAACGAAATGTCCGGCTGACGTAGTTTGAGTTCCTGCTCAAAATCCTGCTGTTTCAATGCGAGCCATTGCGTCTTCCGCCTGTAGCAATGTTCAATGCCACTCAATAACAAAGTAAGAAGGAAGAGTCGTAAAACAATCAGTGGAGCCTTCCTGTCCGAACCTGGACGGGGTGAGCGTGGCGGGGGAGAGCACCAGCGCCAAGCCCAATGGCATCAACGCCTTCGGCTTCATCAGCGGTGCCTGAGCCTCTGGGTCTTCTCCAGACACCTGCTACCCACCCCCAACCTTCCTTCCATTCTTTTGCCTGGCCTGAGAGATGAGCCCTCCAGTTCTCCCTCTCGCTAGCCACAAGAAGTGTACCCAGTCCTGCCCGGGCGGTGCGGACGCCAAGCACGGGGCCCAGCGCTTCAGCTGCGGCAACTGCGCCCTCACCTTCTGCTTCGCCGGACTCGACAACGCCTTCCAGCCCCTAGGATCGGCGACGGTCGGGCACTTCCGCACCCTCCTGGACCTCTCCAACGGGGGCAAGGACGACACCGGTTTCTATCTTCTCTGCCCCGGCTGCGACCGGGCAACTTCAGCTGCGGCCGCCCCGCGCTCGGTGGTGGAGCAGCTACTGGACGGGGGCATCGTGGAGCCCGACGGAGCGGGCGACATCCCCGACTACCTCTACACCGGCCCTCCCCCGCCAGCGGGGCAGGTGGTGGGCGCGGCCAACGACAGCCTCCAGGCTCAGATGACGGGTCTAATGCAAGTCTTTCAGCAGATGCTGCAGCAGCAGCAGCGGGACCAGGCCCAGCGCCAGCAGCAGGACGCTCAGCTGTTCGCGCTCCTCCAGGGGCAGGCGGCCCGACAGGCGGCGGTCCCCCAGGTGGGCCAGCCCGGGGCGCCGCTGGCGGCGCCGCTGGTGAATCCGGCACCGACGCCGCACGGCCTACCCAAGCTCAAACACGAGTACCCGGTCTTCGACGGCGAGGACCCCGGCGCCTACGCTGGCTTCAAGTCCTGGTGCGAGCACCGCCTGCAGGCCAACGCCAGCCTCACACAGGCCGACAAGTTCTCCTACCTCTTCAACAACCTCGACGGCAGAGCCCGGGACAAGATCGAGCCGCTGGGCCGCCACGGGGCCACGGCCTACACCGACGCCATCCGCATCCTCGACGACAACTACGACCAAGCGGACCTCATCAAGGGCAGCCTCTTCCAAGAGCTGATTAATCTGGAATCAGTCTCAGAGGGCAATCTGGAGGGCATGGAGGTCTTCGCAGACTGCCTGCGCCTTCTGGTGGCCCGGCTGGAGTCCGCGGGTGTGGCGGAGGACGCGATCGACTCCCACGCCTACCACCTCCTCAACCGCCTACCAGCCGGCTTCGTCCGGGACGTGCAGCAGCAGCGGACGCGGGCGGGCAACTCAGCGGTGCCCGGCGTCAAGGACCTCCTCCATCTCATCGCCGGGGAGCTCAAGCTCCTTTGTGGCACCAGCTCCGAGAGCTCTGCGTTCAGCACCTCTTTCTTTTCCTCCAATCGAAAACCTTCCCAGACGGCGGGAGGGGGAGGGAAGGAGCGGCCGAAAGGTGGCCATGGGGGCCAGGGCGACCGAGGCGGCCAGCAGCGGGGCCAGAAGCCGAAAGACGGCCAGAAGCCAAAGGCCAGGTGTGCCTTCTGCGACGGCGAGCACTGGGCCAAGGGCTGCGACACCTTCGCCACCGTCGCCCTACGCCGCAACAACGCCATCGCCCGCAACCTCTGCTTCAATTGCCTGGGCAAACATGAAGGGGGAGCGAAGGGTTGCAGTGCCCGAGGGGGCGGCTGCCGGGTCTTGGGGTGTCGCCAGCGCCACCACACCGCCCTGCACGAGGAGTCCGGGGGCCAGTCCTCGCTCCACACCCTCTCCAGCTACCCCAGCGTCCTCGGCGACGGCAGCGGAGCTAGAGCCACTGGGTCTTCTTCAGGCACAGTGCTGAACACGACGGGCAACACCTCATCGCCCACCAGCCTCCTGGCCACCTTCTCATCGCCCATCAGCCAGCCTCATGGAACCATCAAGGTCACGGCCTTCTCTCTCCTCGACTCGGGGGCGACCTTCAGCTGGATTCGGGAGAGCTTGGCGCGGAGTCTGGGCCTCAAGTCCCTGCCGCCGGAGACCATCGACGTCTCCTACGCGGGCTCCAGCGCCACTCGCAAGCTCACCACCCGCCCCGTCTTCCTGGCCCTCCACAGCCGAGACGGGAAACAGCTCATCTGCAAGGCCTACCAGGTTGCAGTCATCTGTCCGGAGCTGCTCCTGGGTGGCTTCCGCATCCGTGCCGAGGCCATCGCCAGCGTCCAGTCCTCAGACATCGCCAACCTCCCCCCAGCCCAGGTCACCTCAGCCATGGTGGACGTCCTGTTGGGGCTCAATGTCTACGAGCGGGTGCTGGGCCCGGCAAGCAGCCCGACAGCCCTGAGCTCTCTGCTGATGGCCTACGCGACACCGTTCGGGGTCATCCTCCGCAGAGCCCTGGCGCCCTCCCAGGTCCAGACAACGGACGGGCTACGGGGGCCATCCTCCGCCTGCCACACTGTCTTCGGCGCCTTCGGCGGACCCATCACTTTGGAGGAGCTGCTGGAGGAGCAGACGGCCCTGGACCGCATCGGCTTGGACGGCAACGGCGCCATCGGGGACCTCAGTCGGGAGGACGAGAAGACCACCTTCCTGCAGAGCCGCATCTTTCGCGACGCTCACGGCGCCTTTCACGTGCCTCTACCTCTCAAGGAGTCAGCGCCAGCGTTGGCCAGCAACTTTCAACAGGCCTTTCAGCGGGCGGTGAAGACGCATGCGAGGCTGAGCACGGAGGAGAAAGGACGCTACTACAGGGAGTTCAGCGCCCCGGCGGCTGCCGGCATCATTGTGCCTGTCACGGAGCCGCCCCCGCCCGGTCGCCTCCTGCACCATCTCGCCCACTTTCCAGCCCCCGGGCCGAAGACGCGGCCAGTGGTGGACGCAAGTTCTCGCTGCAGGACACCTCCGCGCTGTCTCAATGACTTCGTGGACCAGGGCCCCAGCCTGCTCTCCGACCTGCTCAAGGTCCAGCTACGCCTCCGGGCCCATCGCTACGCTCTTGCCGCTGACCTTCGCAAAGCCTTCTACAGCCTCCGGGTCTGGCCCGACTTCCAGGCAGCGCTACGCATCGTCCTGCCCAAGGACAATGCCCAGCCTCTCACCTACGAGAACTACCAAATCTGGCAGTATACCCGCATCATCATGGGATGCAACGCCAGTCCGTGGCTTCTGCAAGCCTGCATTCGCCTACTCTGCTCAGAGGCGGTCGCCAGCGGGGAGTACTTCGGCCTCACCAAGACGGAGGTGGAGG
This sequence comes from Ptycholaimellus sp. GST1_10, assembly GCA_030248095.1. Lineage (NCBI taxonomy): Eukaryota > Metazoa > Nematoda > Chromadorea > Chromadorida > Chromadoridae > Ptycholaimellus > Ptycholaimellus sp. GST1_10. The sequence goes on from JASANA010008473.1 coordinate 5,290, forward strand.
CGGTTCCCGGCGCGACCTACGCCGACAACGTCGTCATCGGCTTCACGGAGGAGGAGGATGGGGGGCGGCTGGCGCGCGGCCTCTGCGACCTCTTCGCCTCGGCCAGCTTCACGCTCCGCTCCTTCGGCTCCAATGCCACCTCCGTCAAGGCTGCCATTCCCGCCGACTGCTACACGGAGGACTCCGTGTTCAAGAACCTCGGCATCCTCTGGCACCTAGCCTCCGACTGCATCTCCATCCCACCACCCAGTTTTGAGGACATCCCGCCCGCGGGCCTCACGGCTCGGGACCTGGCCTCCGGCATCGCCAAGGCCTATGATCCCGTCGGCTTCTTCACCCCGGTGACGCTGACCGGGCGCCTGCTCATGCAACAGGCCCATGCTTCCTGCTCCGGCTGGGACGACAAGCTTCCGGCGGAGCTGGAGAAGGCGTGGAATGCGCTGCAGGGCCAGCTGGAGCTCCTGGGCGGTCTGCATCTTCCTCGCCAGGTCTTTGGTGGCTCCGGGCCGGCCCTGCTGCTGGTCTGCTCCGACGCCTCGGACACAGCCTACGGCTACGCGCTGTACGTGGCCCAGCCCTACAGCAGCAACCCCACCTGCAACCTCGCCCTCGCTCGGTGTCGCATGGTGCCTCTAGAGAAGAAAGGTCTCCTCCAGACGACGCCTCGCAAGGAGCTCTGGGGAGCGGAGTTTGCAGCGCGGGCGGCCAAGTTCGTGGTGGACTGCCTGGGGCCCTTCGGCCAAATCGTCCACTTCATCGACAGCGCTATCGTGCTAGCCTGGCTCCACGCCCAGGAGGCCCCGCGTGCCTACGAGACGAGACGAGTGCAGGCCATCATGGACATCAGCCCTACCAAGGACTTCTGCTGGATCCAGTCAGCTCTCAATCCCGCGGACTGGACGACTAAGAGCCGCTGTGTGGAGGATCTGAAGACGGACACCCTGTTCTTCAAGGGCCCTCAGTTCTTCCTCCAGCCGCCTTCGTCCTGGCGGGACTGGGCGCAGCCGTGGTCGGCGACCTCGCCGGACCCCCTCACTCCTGTCTCCTCCAGCGGGGCCAGCCAGAAGGCTTCCGCAGTCTTCCCCGCTGGGTATGAGTCTACGCAGAGTGGGCAGGACGGCGGGCTCCTGGCTAGCGCACAGCCCTCCGGCGTCATCGAACGGCGGCACACTCAGGACCAGAGGCTTGGGGAGGGGGAAGGAGGTGCCGACGAGGGAGGGGCCAGGGCTGAAGCTGCTGTGGCATCTTCCCCCGGGGTTGACCCTACTCCGCCACCGGGCGTTGACTCCCCCGGGGGAATCGACTCGACACCGGGCAGTGGAAGCCCCGCCCCGACCTCCGCGGGCCTCTCCACCCTCCTCTTGCAGCCTGCAGTAGTGCTTGGGGCAGCGGAGTCCGCGGTTCTTCCAGGCTCTCGCGAGCTACCGCCCTCCCATCACCCACTGGGCATCGACGGAGCCTCCCTCACCTCTGTCTCCTCCGACGGGGCCGGCCACAAGACCTCCGCAGTCTTTCCCCCCGGGCATGAGTCTACGCAGGGTGGGCAGGGCTCCGCGCCCAGCGCCAGCGGCCTCACAGGCCTCCTTCAGCTCTCTCGCTTTTCCCAGCTCAACCGCCTGCTGGCGGTGGGCAGCCACGTCCTCTGTGCAGCCCAGAGCTTCCAGTGCGGACGTTCAACTCCGCCGCCCTCCGCGGGGCTGCAGCCGCCGGGTCTTCTCCCGGCTCAGGACCTGCGCCAGCGGGAGCGCCAGCTCGCTCCCGTGCCCCACCCAGCTAAGAAGGCAGTGCTGCGACAGCTGATTCGAGAGCTTCAGTTGGTGGAGTTCCAGTCCTGGTTCTCCGTTCTACGTTCTCCAGACGATCACAAAGGCCCAGAGCATCGACACACCAGGAACCAGATCAAGCAGACCGGCGCCTGCCTCTCCGGGGACGGCTGCATCGTGGTGGGCGGATGCTACAAACACCTCGCCGGGGCTTCGCTGCCCCTCCTCCTACCCCACCACTCCGACCTAGCCCAGCTGCTCTTCCTGGAGTTCCACGAGCAGAACTGCCACGCTCCAGCCAATGCGGTGCTGGGCCTGTTCCGACAGGAGTTCTGGGTCCCCGCGGGCTACAGGACCTGTCTCCAGGCTCTCCACAAGTGCCAGCCCTGCCGCATCGCCAAAGCGGCGCCCGCTGCCAGGCCTGCTCAGGGCCAGCTGCCGGCCTCCCGTCTGGAGCTCGCCGCCCCCTTCTCAAGCATCCTCCTGGACCAGGCGGGCCCGTTCCTGCTTCTAGGGGACGGGGGAAAGGCAGTGAAATGGTGGGTGTTGGTGGTGAACTGCGCGGCCACAAGGGGCGTCCACTACAAGCTACTGCGTGACTACTCGGCGGTGGTGGTTGTCAACGCCCTGGAACGCTTCTGGAGCCGACGAGGGCTGACAAGGGCTACGATTTGGCTAGATAATGCCTCAGCCTTCCACACCGCTTCCAAACATCTGCTCCCCTACTTCCAAGGCCTCGACCTCTCAGCTTTCGCCTCTCGGCATCTGGTCCAGTTCGTCTTCACACCGGTGTGGGCCCCCTGGGCCAATGGGGCCTCCAAGGTCCACGTGCGCCTTCTCAAGTCCTGCCTCAGCCCGACCCTCTGGCATCGGCGGGTGACGGAGGACGTCTTCACGACGGTGCTGGCAAGGGTGGAGGTGTGCGTCAACAGCCGGCCTCTCTGCACCATCACCGAGGAGCCCGGCGACCTGAGGCCCCTCACACCTTCATGCTTCCTCGCATCACCTCTTTTCCAGGAGCCCCCAGAGGGCGTGTGGACAAAGGGGCTGCGGACAGCCCTGCGGCGGAAGGAGCTCCTGCTTTCAGAGCTGTGCCAGCGCTGGCGCACTGAGTACCTCGGCCATCTCCGCGCCTGCCACCTCCAGGCCGCCGCCGCCCGCAAGGAGTCTCCGGGCTCCCTCCTGTCCATCGACTCCGCTTGCCTGCTCAAGGAGGCGACACCGCGCCAGACCTGGAAGCTCGTCCGGGTGGTCTCCAAGCACCCTGACCCTGCGGGCATCCTACGCTACGCCACCGTCATCGACGCCAAGGGCTACCAAGTCCGGCGCTCCATCACGTCCTTGGTGCCTCTCGAGGCCTCTTTGGAGGCCTTGATTGCACCAAACCCCAGCGGTTCCCCCAATCCATCAGCTGATCAGAAGGGTGCAGGTGAGGGGTTGCAGTCAAACGGAGCTCAGCTGCCGGGACTTCTCCAGGAAAACGCCACACAAGCGCCCATGGAGCAGTCAGAGGCCCCCATGGCCCCTGGCTCTCCCGCACCCCCCGGTTCCCCCCACCAAACTGATGGGGAGGTGCCGCGCGGGGGTGTGTCTGCAGGTGAGGAGCGGCTCCAGCGCCCTGGACAACCGACAGCTCGCCATCTCCGGTGGCTTCGTCGCCAGGGCCCTGCACACTAGCTGCCCCGCCCAGCACTCCATCCACTCCCACCCCATCCTTTCCCGTTTATTTTACAGGCCTACTGCTACCGCTGCTCTCGCCTCCCTCCTCTAGACAACAAATCTGAGGAGTGGATGGGACAGGGAACAGTAGGAGCAGTAACAACAAAAAAAATAAATAGAAAAACACCATTCCAAACACTAAACAACAAAAAAACACCCAACCAATACAACACAACCCATATTCGCGATAGTAACTCGCATAACATTCGCGCCATCACCATACACATTCACTCTGACTAAAATTGTGTGAGAACTATTTCATGAAGTCATTATGAACCCACTCTAATGAATTTCCGACAGTTATTTAACAGGGCTATTTTTTAAGACAAGTAACAGCGTTTATTTTTGTTCGCAGGAAATGACTTTGAATTATGAGGAAAATGCAAATCACAACATATATGTACCAGGCGCTATCAGCATCCATTAGCTTCAAATTATTCTAAAAAACGCCTACTTTAGAAAGCCAAACTCATCCTTTTTTCAACAAAACCTAAGACTGGCTTCACCCATGCAACCACAAACTCTATCAGCACTATTCCATCCAAAAAAAACTCGAGCACAAAGCCGCCCTCTTCCTCACCCAATTCACCTCCTCCATGATAACCGACAACGGCCATCTCCCCTCCCTTGCCCCCCTCCCCACCCCCCAGCCCTGCTGCAGCCCCCTCCCCTGCGCACCTTGCAGCTCGCCACACCCCTTCAGTCGCTTAGGCCCTGAAGGCTCCTGCAATGCAGTAGGGGGCCAGCTAAATCTCTCGTTTGAGCTCAGCGACATTCACAAGGCACTTCTGGGCATGAAGGCCAAGCGCTCCATCGGCCCCGATGGCTTCCCCCCGCTCATCCTCAAACGCGCCAGACATGCACTAGCCCTCCCACTAAGAACGCTTCTCGATTTCTGTCAGGCGACCGGCGAACTTCCAGCCCAATGGAAGCTGTCCACAGTCTGTCCAATTTTTAAGCGGAAGGGCAGCAAAGCGGCCGTGACCTCCTATCGCCCCATAGCCATCATCCCATGCCTGCTCAAGGTTTTCGACAGAATACTCGCCGCCCACCTCTCCTCACACCTGCAGAAGCAACGCCTACTTACAGCCTCCATGCACGGCTTTCGGGCCCACAGATCCACCGTCTCCTCTTTGCTTGCCTTTCAGAGCTTTGCAGCCCATCACTTGCGTCTCCGTCAGCATGTGGATGTCATAAATATCGATATCGCCCGCGCCTTCGACTCCGTCACCTACCCCAAGCTGATGCACATTCTATCCGCACTGGGCATAGGAGAGCTAGGGTGTCACTGGATTCGCGAATTTGTAGAGGGCAGAGCTATCCAGGTACGCGTAGAGGGCAGTCTCTCCATCCCAGCGAGCGTGTCATCGTCCATTGTCCAAGGCGGAGCCAGCTCTCCAACTCTGTTCAACGTGTACATGCTCCCACTCCTCAGGCAACTAGAAGCAGTCTCAGGCCTAGGCGTCTGGGCCTATGCCGACGACGTTCGCCTTGCCGCCGCCTGCCCCGCTACTCTCAATCTAGCCCTAGACATCCTCAATCGCTGGGCCAGCGAATGGCAGCTCACACTCGCGCCTAACAAATGCACTCGTTTCAGAATGGGCCCCGGGGCCTGCCCAGAGTACACCATTGGCGGATCAACAATCCCTCCTGCACCCCCCGCCGGGGTCATGGACCTCGGCGTTGTCCAGGGCCTGACCCTAAGATACGCCTCTCATATCACTCACGCCTGCAATCGCGCATCCCACACCCTCTTTTTGATCAAAAAGGCCTTCCACTGCTCCTCACCCGCCCTCCTCACAGCCGCCTACACCACCTACGCGCGCCCTTTGCTTGAGTACGCCTCCTCAGTCTGGGCCCCCTGCACCTCCTCTGAGATTGCGCGCCTAGAATCAGTCCAACGCCGCTTTTCCCGCTACATTTACAGGCGCTGCCGCATCCCCCTCCCCCCCGAAGGCTATCACGCCCGCCTTGCCTCTCTGGGCTTGGAGACACTTAGGAGGCGGCGATTGATAGCCGACCTTCTGCTTGTCTACAAATGCTTTCGAGTCTGCATCGCCCTCTCCTCGCCCGCAGAGGCTCCGTCGATGTCGCTGCAGTATTCCTGGCACGGTCACCCCATCTTTTTTCCTCTACTAAATTCACGTCTCCACGGTTGGCACCACTTCGTCTCTGTCAGTGCAGATCCTGGGGGCAGGTGCGAACTGTGGCCGGGGCGAGTGAGCGCCTGGTGGGCGGCTATCTCCGCCGAGGAAGCGAAGGGGACGCGGAGGGCCTTCCTGGCGGCAATCACCAAAAAACTTGATGCCAGACTTGCTGATTCTACCTAACACTTGCCCATCTGCCAACTCTTTTTCATCTTCTCGATCAGTGTCACCTTGTCAATGACCTGTTTGTTTCTCGTCTGGCACGATGATAAATCAGAAAGAAGCACTTTGGACTTTGCGTGACATTCCTTCCTTGATTTTGCACCTGTGCCGCTCCAGTACCTTGTCCTCATTTTCTGCTTCTCATTGCATGCTTAGTGAAGAAACTCGACGCTTGCGGCCACCAAGAATGAGGGCATCGGCTTCCCTCCCCCGTTTTCTGGTCATCATTTATGTTCCTCTGAATCAAATTCATCAAATTTCGTTCCTCTGAACACAGCGATTAAGAAGCGATTTAGTACTCAAAGGAATTCTTTTCACTTCATTCACTATATGGGTGAACTGCTAGAATTCACACGACGGGCAGAATGGAGTCTAAGAGTGAGTATTGGATGGTTTGTTGACGGAGAAGGTGAATGCGTAGCAGCCGAGAAGATTGTTGTTGCTGTCCAGGTAAGAGACCTTCATCTTGTAGTTGCCCTTTAGCCCACGACAGGCAATTGGAAGAGGGTAGATGAGGGGGAGCTGAGAATACGTTGACAAGGAAGCCCACGAAACCGTCCAAGTTCGGCATGTAGGTCTTGTCGTGGCGTAGATGGCTGCCCACCGCCACTCCCACACTCTGCAAACCACTACCTCTTATGCTTCGATGGCCATCTGGGCTGCAGTTGGGGGAGATGGGTTTTCCTATAGACTGCTGTGTAGGAGGAATGAGTGGGCGAACCGCGTTGTTCTGGCCTGACTGGCAGGCGAAGAAGAGGGGGTTGTAGGCAGGGTAGCCGGGGCGCTGACAGACGTTGAACTCACTGCCATACTCTCATGCCTTAAGGGGGGCAGAGGAAGTTAGGGGGAAAAGTAGAAGAGACCAGGCGCCGAAGTCGTCCTGACAGCCGCCCACCCAGGGCAGCTCGATGCCTGCCAAAGCGCCCCTTGCTCATTCCCAATCTCAGAGGCAGAGGACAGGCTAAGCACAGTAGCCGAGGATGTAGGAGCACTTCTTCAGCGTCGTCTGCACCCGCGCACAGGCCCCCACCGCTCCCGACACCTGCATCAGCAGTCTACCCTTCTTCACTGCTTAGCATCTCTGTCAAGTGCACAAGTGGAGCCTAGCCTCAAATCGACTGGCCACGTAGTAGGAGCCGCCGTTTGGGACGGTGGGGGGCAGCAGGAGGTTGCTGAAATGAATGACGGAGTCTGCAATCACAAATAGTTCAATGGACTATCCCTGGAGGAGGTGGAGGGCAACTGCTATCCCCGCAATCCCCCAGGAAGGAGAAGCGTCCATCGCTCTGCCCGCCCTCTACCAAGACGCACAGCAACAGCCAGCTCCCCCACTTCATGCTTCCTGTCAGCTTCCTACTATTATGAATGAGGGGGAGAGGCAGGGCAAGCGTGGGTAGGAGGCCAGGTGCATCAGTGCCGTCTTGGTGTGCAAGTGTCACTACTTTAACGTCACTAGAAGATAAACAGGCCCCCGTTGTTTGTCTTGAGACGCAAGCGAATGGAATGAAAGGACTAGAAGTGGAATCACAAATCTGCACTGTCCTCCTCCAACTCCTTGCCACTTGCTGGACTGCTTCGCAGACAAGGCAGGCTGCGGTAATCCATCAATTTGGCTGCCGTCACCTGAGGCAGGATTCAAGGAGCCGGGGTAGAAGAGGGCAAGAAGAGTGGGAACCTGGGTCTCGTCGCCACTCTCACTCACAGACCTTCTCAGCTCCATGAGGTACCAATTTTTGGGGCCTCAAAACGGCTGCATATTCAGCCCTTTTTAAAATATTGAGTAAAACCAGCCGTATTGATCGGGACCAATCTGGAGCATGACGTACTGAAGCGAGTGAAGGGAGGCGAAGCTAAGGATGGGGCTGTCGTACCAATCCCCCTTTGAGTCCTTTAGGCACATTTTTTTCTTCAACCCCTCACAATGGTTGTTCAAAAAAGCACACGGAATGAAGGCTAAGGATAACCGGGATAGGTTCATAAGCAGTCTGAAGGGTAAAATATATGCCGAGCATATTGACAGGCCTAAGAAGGCCTAAGAGTTCTTCCGTTATGGACACTGCAAGAGCTTCTAGCTCCGCGTTGAACTGCTGAAATTTAAAAAAAAATGTTTTGAGCATTTCATATAATCATTATTCTACGCATGCCTAAATTTATCTAATACTCACTTTGAAAACTAACTGCCATGTTCCAGTAATATAACATCATTGAGTTGAAAATAGTTTCTTCGTCGAGGCGTTGAAAATAGTTTCATGTTCATGAACCTGGAAAAGAAAGAGGACAGGCTCCCCTTCTTGCAAAGTCTGTAGGCGGCGTCCAATCCAAGAGAAGAGGGACTGGGTGTCATTGGCTCGCAGCCCCTCCGGATACCAACCGCGGTTGTTGCGCACCTTCAGGCCCATTCATCTTCATGCTCCCCTCTGCTAGGCTTAAGGTGGGGCGCCTGTATGATGCGTAGGCAGTTCTCCTCCTCCTGACCCAGGTCAGCCAGCGGAGGGATGCAGTCCTTCCAGAAGTAGGCCGTCATTCCGATCGCTTCAAAGTCCGCCTGCAACTGCGTTTCTGCTGGAGGAATGTGCTGGAGGAGGGTGGTGCCTGCTCCTCGTCCTGCGGTCGGTACCACTGGCCGATGCTGCCGCTCTTCTGACTCTCCTCCACCACCGCCGCACTCTGCGCCCGCTCCAGGTTCCCGAAGTAGGACCCACAAGTGCCGGCCTCCCTTGTGAGGGGAAGGAAGGAGAAGAGAAGAAGAAGAACTCTCCCGGCTCCGGCTCCGGGCTCTCCAGGGACGGGAGGTCACGGTTGACGGTGTTGCAGTGGGATGGGCGCTGCACCGTCTCCCCCAGCAGGCGCCACAGCCGACTGTAGCTGGCCAGCTGCCCTGGGGCCGCCAGCTCTGGTTAGGCCTCCAAGCTAGCCGTGGCGGCAACCGAGGGTGGCGTCGTTGCTTTTGGGGTGCCCGGCGAGCATGTAGAAGACGTCTCGTTGCCCAGTGAGGCCTTTGATGACCTCGGCAAAGGGACGCTGCCCGCCCTCCCAATCCTCCAGCACCACTGCATGCCTACTATCATCCAGCACTGCAAACAATTCTTTTCATATTTTTGGCATTTTTTCAGATAACTTCAGCCATTCCTAGAGCAATAGAACAAGTTGATTTGTTGGCTTTGGGAAATTTATTTCATGTTTCATCACCAGCTCTAATCATAAACTTAAATTATTATGACACTGCTTGCATCATCACATTAAATTGCAAAAAAAAATTTGCAAGCAGAGCTGCTGTTGCCCACCCTCCATGGGCTTGGCTCTTAAGGTGTGTCCCCCATTGGGTTTGCTTAAATAATACTTAATTTAAATTACTATATTGGGCATTCGGGGGGCAAATCCCTTGGACAAATTACATGAGACGTTTTTCGATTTTGACAATATAGTTTAGTTAGAGTACATATTTTATAGTAAGAATATGATTTTGAGTGTGCATATGCGTTGTACATAAAATAAATTGTTCGAAAACCAGTCATTAATTTTGGCGGCACTAGTTCTGACACTGCATTTAAAAAAGCGGAAATGATGGGCAAACATTATAGGCTCACCTTCCTTTGTAGAATTAGCGAGTCAATCATAATACGCCGGGTTTTTGCCCCCTTGCCCCTTTTGCCAAATAGTCGCTGTTCTTTGATTGCGGAATAAACTTAATGTGCAAAATTTATTTCATTAATATTTAAAAAACTTCATGTTTTCCGAAACTTCTGACATTTTTTCCTTTGCCAAACTAAAAAGATATTTCGCTTATCCCAGTAAAATTGAAATGTCTGCTCAATTCAACAATCACATTGCATCTTTAAGTTAGTCTCAAATTTATTACTTTCCGAAAAGACCAATTAAAATCAACCTAGATTTATCAAAAGCAAAACTGAATGTACGTGAAGAGTTGACCTTGTTCCTCTTTGCTGGGCGCAAGAAGAAGCACAAGCGCTAGAACAAGCATGCTGTTCGGAAATTGGAGCGAGTATTGGAGTCTCTGCGGGCGTGGCATCTGCGGAAATGCAGTCATCTGCTGTTGTGCTCGTAACCTTGGAGGTTAGGCTGCTAGGCTCTATGCAGCAATTACAGACATCAGAGTGCTGGCAGCCGGCTTGAGGCTCATGAGGTCGCGGCTATTGTGGGGCCTGTGCGCATTTGCCTCTCCCCTCTCTGCTCCATCCCTCCATGAGCAAACAGGAGGCGGAAAGACAGCGCCTTTGCAAACACCCGCACCTGGGCAGTCATTGAGGCAGAGGGAGATTGAGGCACACACTGCGGAAGGCGGACACCGGGCACTAGATGGACAGCTGCTCCCCCCTCCATCATCCAGCCTCACAATGCCTTTATGCAGCTAAACTATAAAGCTTCCGTCCCCCCTCACACCGCCTCAATGTCCAACTGCCATGAACAGCTGTCCCTTGCTCCTAGTCTGCTTCCTTTATGTTTCTTCTTTTCGACTCCAGCTTCAGGTCCTACCTTTGGGATTGGAGCAGGAAGGTGAGTGCTTGCGGGAGAACTAGTGAAATTTAGGCAGGGACGGAGGCGGCGTTCCCATTGCTCAGCTATCAGGAGCTCCAAAGCAGTCCAAGGAGTCCCTTTCAGCGCATCGCGACTCAGGTTATTAGAGTTGGGCCCCTAGCTTCCGAGATGGTCTAGTGGTTAGGATTTGTGGCTCTCACCCACAAGGCCCAGGTTCAATTCCCGGTTTCGGAATATACCTTTTGTTTTTCTTCAAGAAGCGTAGGTTTTCAGAAATCTTCAGAGGAGTCCCTTCGTTCTAGTTTCACTGATTTTCAGCGCTTTTCACGACTCCGAATCTCAGTTGCCAGTTTCTATTCCTGATGCTATCCAAAAACACTTGTATGAAGCAATATTTAGGCAGTACGATTCAGCCATCATTTCTCGCTACCACAGCTGCCCACTCCGTTCACCTCCTTCGCAAAGGTTCCGTTTGATTCCCTTGACCTTTTCTTCTCACAAATATTATCTGATGAATGAAAGTTCTTCTTTCTGCTGAGTAGAAATGGGTGGGAAGGGTGTGGAAATGAAAGCGTTTTTGTGGAAGGCAAAGCGGCAGTCAGGCAGGCCTGACTCCGAGGTATCCGCTCCCTTTCCCTCCCTCCCTCCCAGTACAGACAAAGAAGTGGAAGAGAAGAAGTGGGCATAGGTAAAGAGGAGGCGAGAGCGGCGGGGCTACGGAAGCTGGGGGTGGAGTGGGGGCTGGGGCTTCGGTGGGGCAGGCTGCTGCTCCTGCGGCTGCTGCTACCAGGTCCCTTGTTCCAGCTGGAGGTTTAGATGGGAGAGGCGGGAGGGAGATATTGTAGGGTGCCTGCTGTCCACACAGTTGGTGCACCAGTGGATGCGCCTCTCCCAGTACCTGGGGCTATGCACGCCACGGCTATGCACGCCATGGCTATGCAGCTTTGTCTTGGGGTCAGTGATTGTGTATTTGGCTGGTGCTAGATGGACCACTTTAGGGCGGTTGGCATCATCCTGAGGCTCTATTGGGTTACAGAGAGGCTGATTTTGAGACATGCCCGTTATTTTCCAGTATTTCTGACCTCGTCACCATCTTGATCAGCTTCTGCATTCTTTTCTTCCTTTTGTTCCACAAAATTATGCTAAATCGTCATTAACTGCCATTTTCAGCTCTAGTGTTTTGCTGTCCTGTGCTTTGACAAAATCTAAATCCCGAAAGCATTTTACCAGTGACTAAAACAAAGCCGCATCCATGACCGAAAATAAAGGCCGAATCCAGCGCGCTTGGAAACAAAGCGATTGACTACTTTGAGACCGGAGCTGAAATGAAGAATGAGGAGGCGCCTACATACGAGGCGACGTTAGGCTACTGGGGCCTGTGGCAGTCAAAGCCATGGCTGCACTCAGCTCCTCTGCTTCCACCTAGAACCAGCTCTACTGGAGGAGGAGGAGAGACAGGAGAAGAGAAAGAAAGACCTGAGCCTGTTTCAGGTCCATAAGCGTTCGACTGAGACGGGACCAGGCATCGGGGCGCGGCCCAGCAAGGCTGTCGTGGACGTCGTACATGGCCACGGCACCGCTGGCCTCGCCCACCACGATGTGCTGCCCGTTGGCGCTCCAGAAGAGGCGGAAGAGGGCCTCCCGCCCCTCGGACACCGCCACCGCCGCCGGCAGCTCCGTGTCCGAGTTCAGATCCCACACCTGGCGGTGTAGGAGGAGGGGTGGGAGGGAGAGTGAGAACTGAAGTGAGGGGGAGTACCTCAAGGGTGCCGGCAGCATCGCAGCAGGCGAAGAGGGCGGGATGAGCGGGGCTCCAGGCTACGTCCATGACGTAGTCGGAGTGGTTGTCGAAGGAGCGCAGCGGGCGCGGCTCCTTCGAACTCCAAAGCTTCACGGACCAGTCGAAGCTGGAGGTGAGGAAGAGCTGGGAGAAGTCCACCTGGAGGTCAAAGGTGAGGTGCGATTGGAAGGACAGGGCCGAAGTGTCCCTGTGTCCCACCTGTCCGACGGCCTTGTGAGAGCAGAGTCCGGTGACGGGGCCGAAGTGTCCCTCGAAGGAGTCCGCGATGCCGGCCTTGTTGCCGTGGCGGAGGCCGCTGTACACCCCGCCGTCCTCCGCTCCCACCAGGAAGTTGTTCACGTCCTGGTACGGGAAGTCCAGGCACGTTGCAGCCACCTTCAACCTTCACTTCCTTGGCCGGGAAATGCATCACAAATGCTCTTTCCTTGCGATTGAGTGAATGATTGGAGATTGGGTGGTAGAATCAGGACAAAAGGCTGCTTTGTGGCGCTGGGGCCTGTGAGTGACGACTAGCCAATGCCGCTGGATGCGTGAGGTAACGAAGAGGCGATGTTGGATCTGTTGCCACCTAGACTTCCTGCTGTCTGTTCCACTGACAGCTGAGCTAGAGGGGGACTGGGATAGAGCTAGAGCGGACTGAGCTAGAGAGGGTGTAGAGCTGGAGGGAAGGGGGGAGAAGGACCTGGCGACTCTGTTTGGCGGTGAGGTCGAGGGTTTGGTGGGGCGCAGAGAGCATGTCCAGACTCCAGGTGCAGAGACGGCCGTCGGTGGAGAGGCTGATGAGGTTGTGCGCATTCTGCGTCCCCACCACGCGCAGGCTGTACACCGGGTGCGTATGTGCCGCCGTGGATAGCGGCGTCTTTTGCACCGGCGTCTTCCTGCAAACCTCCTTTTCACCTCCCCACCTCTTCACCTCCTTCGCCTCACTTGGCCTGTCGGTTGTCCCAGAGGCAGATCTGTCCACTGTAGGTCCCGCCCAGGACGAGGTTGGGGTGGAACTTGGAGAAGCGGACGGCCGTGAGGCGAGAGGGGGAGTGGAACACGTACTCCGGAGAAGACTACAACCAAGCTGCTTGCGGAGAGCAGCAAGGGGATGGAGTGGGGGGTGGAACCTTCTTGGGAAACTTGGTGTTCCAGATGAGGACAAGGCCAGCGGCGTCGGTGGGGGCGTTGGGGTTGTCCCCGTAGGCCACGGCCATGAGCTCCGGGTACGCCTCGCTGAAGTCCAGACTCGCCACGCATCGCCCTTGTATCCATCCCATCTCATCCTCGCTCATTGGCCAGTCAAATGGAAGCACTGGCAACCTCTGGTAAGGGGTTCGTTGGCAAAGGAGTGTGTCAGGTGAAGCTTGGCGCCGGTGTCGGCTCGCTCCACCTGCTCAGAGTCCGCGGCGTAGTCCGCGAAGACGAAGTCCGACATCGGGTCTGCCAGTGCCCGCTCCAAGATCGTCGCCGAGTTGCGGAAGAAGTTCTGCAGACCCACAGGCTTGAAGGGCTAAGGCCGGGCAGAGTGAAAAGGAGGGGACGAGGAAATCGGGGTCGGCCGCCAGCTGAGCCTTCTCCTCCTCGCTGAGGTCGGGGCGCCGTTTGGCCTCCTCCGCCTTCTCCTCCTCCTCCTTCTTATCCCCGCCCCCGCCGGACTGCTGGAAGGAATCCTTGGCTCAGCACCCCCAAGGAAGCCACCGCCACCGACCCCATCCATCCATCCATCCCCGCTGCGCCCTCCTTCCAGGGACTTGGCAGCAGGCTAGGCTGGGAGGAAGGAAGGGAGGCAGAAAAGAGGCATGCAGGGAGGAGGGCGGGAAGGAATACTGCCACGGCGTCGTCTCCCCCTCCACACACCGCCCCTCACCAAACACCGCCCCACCACGCACGCACTCCCCACCCCTCCTCACCTCTGCCGCCTCCCACACCCCTGCTTAGTGACACTGCCCCTCCTCCCAGCTCATTGGGGGTACCTCCAGAGGTTAGTAGCTGTTAGTGCACCGGAACTGAGGCTGTCAGCAGTGTTAGTGCAGAAGCAAATGAAGGAGGGAGAGCAGATGGGAACGGGAGTAAAGGGAGTGCTTGCCTGCCAAGTCCCTGGAATGGAAGGCAGAGGGGAACTGGAGGGATAGCGGAGGAAGTGGGACAGTGTCTTTTGGCCATGGCTCTGCACGGGGCTCACCGCTGATGCTGTCATGCATTAGCCCAGTTTTTCGAAGGCTACTTTCAGCAAGAAACTTAGACTGCTTCCTGAGGGTGAGGGTAGAGTGAATTGAGCTCGGAATAGCAGGAAGTAAGGAGGCATGCAAAAGGGTGATGGTGTAGGAGGACTCAGGAAGCAGGAGGAGGTGGTGGGTGTGGTGCGTGTGTGATGGAGGGAGGGGGGTGTGTGGGGGTACCTCGACGGAGCGTACGAGGTTGGAGACGAGGCCGGCGAGGGAGGGCGGTAGGGCGTTGGTGGGGGATAGGTCGGAGTCGGTGACCTCGTCGTGCGGGGGGATGGGATGGTCGGGAGGGCGAAGGCCGGCGCCCTCCTCGTCCTCCCACCAGTCCTGCGACGGGGTCCCGCCCAGACTGCCCAGCTCCGAGTGGAGGCGGGCGTGGGCCGGCGTGGATTCGTCCGCCGTCGTCTGCGTCGTCTTGGAGTAGGCCACCTGAAGAGTTCATTGGGCTCTCACCTTGAGGCTGGGGAGAGGAGGAAAGGGAAGGGAAGAGCCAACGTTCTCCTTGGGCGCAATGTTGACCTGTACGGGCTGAGTGAGGGAGAGGGTGGTAGGGCGGCTGGTGGAGAAGAGGGCGCGGGCGCCGGGGGAAGCGTCTCGGGTGGTGATGGAGGCGGGGTCTCCGCTGCTGGGGGCGGTCTTGCTGGGCGGAGAGGCCTCGATGCCCACGTCCAGCAGGATCTTCTCCATCTCCTCGTCCGTCGTTCCCCCCTTCGCCATGCTGCTCGTGTCTGCAGCATTGGGGACTAAGGAGGAGAAGGAGGGAAGGAGGAGAAGGAGAGACAGACCGACGCCGCGGAGTTTCATGTGCTCCAGAAGTTTCTCCTTCTTGACAGCCTCGCGGAGGCGCTTCTGCTCCTTGAGCTCGGCCAGCTTCTGCTTCTTGGCCTCCAGCTGCTTCTTTCGATCCTCCATGGCTCCTGCCTCCTTCTCTCTCCCTCTTCCGACTGCAATGCTCACCAGCTACCTGCTGCCAGACAGACTGAAGCCTGGGATGAGAGAGTATTTACTCAGTCCACAGTCTCCCCAATCCTCCTATTATTCACCAGTGGCAGAGCGACGGTATTTGAGGATTGACGCACGGGGCCAGGTATCTATTTTCGGCCGTTACTATTTTGCGCGCATTACAACTCCGCTCGCTCTTACTCCAAATCTCTCTTTGATAGCAATTTTCGCGCAAGCAAGCGAGTGTTAGTGTTGAGCGGAAAGAGTCTGTCAGGTTAAGTCCATCGTTGCAGCTCATAACACAATTGTTCATACTTCATTTACCTGCGCCAAATTAAAATTATCAGATACCATCGGCACCGGCAAGCCAAAATAGCAAATGTCTTTTCTCCGAGCAAAAAAGGAATATACCAAGTTCAAAATCAAAGAAATGCACTTATTCCTAGTGGAATTTTCTATTTCAGGAGTTTTGAAATGCGCATTTTTCAAATCGTTTTCAATTTTCAATGTTCGCGATTAACCTCCTCTGTCAGTTTTGTAGCATCCGCATGCAAGGCTAACTCAATAGAAATAATCTTTTTGAGCACATTGAGCTGGCGTGTTTGGAGCATTAGGGGATTATCAGCGCCCAGCACATTTTTTCACCGTTAGCGGATACTGCTAGATTTCAAAAGTCATAGCGTTCTAGTACTAGACAGGACCCATCAATCGCTATTATTCTCCTTGCATTGGAAAGGGCATCATCAAATTGACCAAAATTGGAACTTCATGGAAAGAGGCCATTCAGCTGCGAGCCAATACAAAACGCTAATGTCTTATAAGCAGATTCTACTAGTAGTAGTTTAATTTCCCTGCTTATTTGCTCGGGAAATTATTTGTTATTGCTCTTATTTGCTTTGAGAGAAAAGAGGTTCCATTTGGCTTGCCTTGCCACTTAAAACAATGTTTTAATCTGGATGCCTCATCAGGACGGGTGCAAAAAGACTTATGGAGACAGGAACAAAAGGTGAGGCTAGAAATAGCATCCCTTCTCAGCCACGCCCTTCGTACCTACGAGGGCTGGAGCTCAGATGAGCGAATAATATGGGGTGCTTGAACTGGCTTCAAAGTGTGTCGCTGTGTACTAGCCCAGGCCGCTATTCATTTAATAGTGCCATTCATATGAGTCAGGCAATATCACCGACAATTTCGGGGGTATTCATAAAAGGGGCAGTTGTCGGTAATATTGCCAAATTTCAATTCATTTATGCTCGACATGTCGGTGACATGTCGATTAAGACTCTGACAATTTTTATCACCGATAAATAAGGTTCAATTCATTTAATGCCCAATATCACCGACATTTGCCCGATAGGGTGAGGGCTGTCGGGCAGTTATCAGCCAGGCCAAATAGTCATTTTTTCGCTTTTGGTGATCTGTAAAAAAACCTTATATTTTTGAAAAAATTCTTTCTCAACTTAAAAAACAACTTTGGGAAACCCCCAAATAACCCCCACCCGTGGGGGGGGGGGGGGGTCGGGGGAGAAATATCTCAATGCTGAATGCGTTTAGAACAATTTGCTCTCAAGCTGTGATACTTGATACCACCCCAGTCTCCGAGAACTAGGAAAATACCTCAAAAAATGAAATTCATTCCTTACAGTTCTCTGTTCCCATCGCTAGTCTATATTTGCACTTTTTGAGTGCCCTGGAGACCGCAAAAATTATCATTTGATAATGTCAAGCTGTTATTATCGATTAAGCAAATAGAACTTTCAGTTCATAAATGCACTGCTTTATTTATAAATTATTTCCCACACTTGGGAAAGCTTGAAAATTAGCATAGCCAGGAGGCCAGGCATGGCAGGGCCACGTCCACCAAACGAGAACTAAGCAGTCTGGGTGCTCTGAAAGATCTCAAGATAGGCACACGTCTCTCTAAAACCCGGATTATTTCCCACCTTTGAGAAAGCTTAATAATTAGCTTAGCCAGGAGGCCAGGCATGGCATGGCCACGTCCACCAAACGATCACTAAACAGACATGGTGGTCCGAAAGACCTCAGCATAGGCACACGTCTCTCTAAACCCAAATCGGGTTCGAATCATAAATTCACTCCCAATGAATGCTAAATGCCTTGGGCGAAATAAAAGGGTTTGAAATCTGGACTTACTGCTCAGTTGAGAGGAGGCCAGAATCAGCAAGACACCGTCGCTAGAGGACGCTTCAAGCTTCAGGCCCGATGGCACTATTGCTGCTCACACTCTGCCTATTCAACGCTGCCGCTGCCAAGGGTTATCCATCTTTCTTTCCTCCTTAGGCCGGCAACAGGAGTTCACCTGTTATACTATACCTTTATGGAATCTTGGTCCACGATAAAATTCCTAGAAATTCATTGTTCTAGAGTTTAGTTTTTTTGTGTCGTATTTCCGAATTCTTAGTACTGTCTGCTTTGATTTCTGAACTGATTCCGCAGTGGGTTGTGCTGTAGTAGTTGTAAGGTAGGAGGACAGGAGAAAGGCCTGTGGTTGGTGTTGTAGAACCAGAGTGGATAAGCTGCGGCATGAATTGGAAAGGCTCCATCATGGTGGACAAGGTGGAAGGCAGCGGCGTACAAGAGACCATACAAGGCCTCAATGCCGTCGAGTGCTACCGAAAGTTCCAGGAAAAGCTTGGAGTTGGTGCACCAGCTTTCTTTTTTAATATTCACAATAAGTTTTTGGATTTTATATCTAAAATGATGCGTTACTGGATATCCAGATTATTTGAGCAGGTTTTAGTTTCTAACGATTCAAATCATCATTCTCTCCCATCATCTTATGGTAATTGCTTTTACGAGATGAAAGCACGTTTGGGAATTCGGGGCTATTCAAATGGCCAACTTGCCAGCTTATTACCTGACCATATTTGTCCTGCAAACGTTTTTTCTCCTTTATCAACTGGTAGTCTTTGAGTAAATTGCACAAAAAATGCAGTCCCCTGCTTTTCCAGAGCGAAGGAGCAGGCTTTGCGTTCAACCGGTGGGCAGGAGAATGCAAACTGCTGGCAAAACTGCCTGATGCTGAGGACCTTCTACCTACGGCCCCGTATACCTCCTGGAGACTGTGGATACTGGAAAAGCCGAAAGCAGAAAATCGTTAGTTTTTCCCCAGAATCAGCACTCCAAAACATTGTTGATGGTGAACTAAATCTGAGCCATTCCACTCCTACTGACGCACTTAGCTGGCTGAGCAATAGGAATGAGGGTATGTGAAATGGGCCAATAGCGGAAGAAACCAAATATATGAGGCGTGGAGGTATTGTCGCAATGAAAATGAGCACGACCCAGGACTGGAGCTCGAGCCATCCAGTTTGTTCTAGAACCGGCAGCGGCCAAGGCAGCAGCGGTGAAGCACCGCAGCGCACTGCAGTCCAACCAGGAGCTGAAGGCCGGTCAACAGTTGGTCTCCCCACAAGGCAAGTACCGCCTTGTCATGCAGACGGACGGCAACCTCGTCCTCTACCGCATCGCTGACAAGTAGGACCGACCTTTTTTATGAACCAGAAATTGTTGAGCTGGGAGAAAGTAGAGCTGGGATGTTGCAGTAAGGCGGAGTGGTTGACGGGTACGAATGGGAAGGGCGGGGTGCGGGCGGTGATGCAGTCGGACGGGAACTTTGTGATCTACCCAGGACGAGGGGGAGCGGTGTGGCACACGCACACGCCCGTCTGCAACGGCGGCTGCAGTGCCCCGCGTCTCCAGCTCCAGGACGACGGCAACCTCGTCATCTACAAGAAGCCCAGCGGCTACCTCTGGAGTCGCAAGCATGGCAAAGGCTAGGGCCAACCATGCTTCCAGTGCCCTTTATCAGCTAGTCTTTTGATTGTCGCCAATTCGGAGGATCGAATAAAATGCAATGCAAGACAAGAAACAAACAATGTAATCACTGACCTCAATATTGGTAGTTTTTATGAAAATTTAGCAATTTTCGGTCGAATTTCGTGGAGTTTTTGAAAAAAATTTGAATCTGATTTTACTGTAGCCAGAACTGCTTCCTATATGGATCAATTAACCAATTTTCTTTTTGATCCCTTTACATTCAATCAATTTTTGTATGTCAATTTCGGCGTTTCGAACTCCAGGCCTTGCCAAATTCCATGACAAAACTGACGGAGTTGCGGTTGGTGGTAGATCGCAGAAGCATTTATTGCTGGTAAGATCTGGACGATGATAGTGGCCAAAGAAACACCTCATTTTCTCCCAACCTCTTCGGCACTGACTATGACTCGTTCATCATTTTGCCCCCTCCACTTATCGTTT
>JASANA010008474.1:0-19918 GCA_030248095.1 Ptycholaimellus sp. GST1_10
AACCAGATCCACCGCACAATCGAGGCCAGTAAGGGCCTGTAAGGAAGTATCACCACAGGAAGTGTGAGTGACAGTTAGGCTCCGGAGGAGGTCCGGGAGGAAGCCTAAGCCGCAGGAAGCGGCGTTGCATCGAGCTCGGTGAGGTAGGTTCCACCGATAGCCGAGACCGCCTGGAAATCGGGCACGGTGAAGTGTAACGAGGCGGAAAGAGCTAGGACATAGCCAAAGGGTTTACAGCAAGGCTGTGACAGGTGTCATCTGGGCTGCTGCTCTGGGTGCAGCCGGGAACAGCGGCACGGAAACTGTCGTCCTTCCGTCGGAAGCAGCCAGGCGGTACACGGAGCAGAGAGTGGTTGCTTCAACTAATCTCCCAGACCCGCCACTTCCGCTGCCACTCCCAGATCAACGGGAACCGGGAAGGAAACCCGGGGAGACCAAGCCAAGACTCGCACGAGGCGACACCTTGGATGGTGGAGGAGCAGGGACCGGGAGAAGGCCCTCCTCCACGAGAACTGAACAGACCGGGCCCCGCACGGAGACGCCACTCCGTACGACACGCCCGCAATCCGTACCCAGACCGTGGTACGAGGCAACTAGAAGCGGCTTCGGACAACGAGGAGGACCTCGGACGAGTCCGACGAGCCAGAACCGTGGAACCAGAGCGTGTCGCCAACGCGGAGCTCGCGCCTGGACCGCCAGAGGCTGAGGAGGCCGGTAGAGACCTGGCGAGGCGACCACCCATCAGAGCAGAACCCTTACTCGAACAACATCAGGTGCTCAACGACGCACAGCTAAGGAACGTCAAGAGACGCCTACTAGAGCATCAGCAGGAGCACTTGCGGCAGCTCCGGCTAAACCTCTGTGCAGAGGTTCGGGGGCAGCTCAACGAACGACTCCAACTAGTCCCTGGGCCACCGGACGCCGGCCCCCAGGTCCAGGAGGTCTTAGACCGACTAGGCCAGGTCCAGCAGCAGGTCGGCCAACTCCAACCCCAGGAGGACCAAGGAGCGGAAGCTCAGGCCATCCAAGCCCAGTTAGCCGATCTCCGACAGCGGCTACAGGAACTACAGGCGCAGCCGGGCCCGGGACAACAAGCTCAAGTACAGGAGCTACTACGAGAAATGGCAGCTCAGGGCATGCGCTTAGCGCATCTGACCATCGAGCCGTTCGCCTGCGCCAATCGGGACCTGTCCGTAACAGACTGGTTTGAGCGCTTTGAGAAGATCTGCGCAGCCACCAACGTTCCGGACAACCGACGGTTGGTGATGGTCCAACCCTATTTGAGGGGGGCGGCGGTGGATCGCTGTGCAAGCTTCCTGGAGACCCGCGAGGCGGAGCGCCAGGCCGAAATCGCGCGGAACGCGGGGGCCAACCCTCCAGTAGCGCCTCCCACGGAGATCACCTATGAGGACCTAAGAGAGCACCTCACCCGGGTCCTCTCCATTCAAGGGGAGAACCGGCTTATCATAGCCCGCCTCAACAAGCGGACGCAAGGAACGACCGAGGACGCGGCTACCTTCGGGTTTGAGCTCTTACGAATGATTAAGAAGGCCTACCCGACTCTCCCACATGTGGACCAGGAGGCCATGGCACTGCAGAAATTCCAGGATGGAGTGCATCCGAATACGCGACTCCACATCATGCTGAAGCAGTATGATAACCTGCAGCAGGCCATACGGGACGCAGAGCTGCTGCAGTCCATCCAGGAGACGCTGCCGCCAGAGCGAAAGCGGCAGGTCAACATCCTGACCGGCAACCTCACCGACAGGAACGGAGAGGCGGATGTAGACAAGATTGCAAAGCAGCTGAAGGAATTGCAAGCTCGTCAGACGGACAAGAACCGCTCGCCCGGCTGCCTAACACTGCAATTATTCAGACCACCAGGCGGACCGCTGCCCCACCCTGCGACCGGCGGAACTCCAGCGACCAGAGCCCGCGGTCCCCCACGATGACGTGTTGGAACTGCGGACAAGATGGCCACGTGAAGGCGCAGTGCCCTCAGGCGCCCCAGGAGCCCGCCTACTCCACCGGAAGGGGCCCTCCACCCCGACGCAATGATGAATACGAAGCCCCAGCGAGGGACAACTTCCGCCGGAATGGCGGGCGACGAAACCCTTCCGGCAGAACTCCAACCGGCAAGGATACCGGGGAGACCAAGGGTACGGAGGCCGGGATGGCCGCGGCGGAGGACGGGATGATCGCCGCCCCCGCTACCCCGACTACGGGCGAGGACCGGAAGAGCGTGAGCGCTACGCGGATCGCCGGAGGGAGAACTACGACGGAGGTTGTGGCGACAACCGCTACGGGGACCCACCCTGTCGAGACAGCCGAGGGGCATACCCTCCGGCCAGGTACGAGGACCAGGGGGCCCCACGGGGAAGAGCCCCACCGGAGCGCTACAGCTACACACGAGATGGGGCCCGCGACGAGCGAGGCTATGGCGGCCCCGAACGAGGCCCCGCGCCGGGAGGACCGCCGTCCCCGCGACAGGCACACGCACGAGTAGCTTGAAGGTTCGGGAAAAACTGCTGAATGAGGTTCGCGTTCCCTGCGGCAGTCGCTTCTGCAACGTGCTGGAGCTGTGTGGCCAGAAATGCGACGAGCTTCGACCCGCCAATCTCCTCCTCAACCTCTACGCCCTCAACAGCACCCGTCTTCAGGCCACCTTCCCTATGGTGCCCGAAGAGTTGTGGGACTGGGCAGGCTGGAGGACTGGGTTTTGAAGATGAGGGTGCGATTCGACGGGAAGGAGAAGGAGTTCTACCTGCCCTACAACATCAAGGGCGCTGAAATAGATGAGAACGGGCAGCTGACCTCCTTCAAACTGCTCACCCTTTCCGTCATTCTCATCGCCGACAGACCTGAGTGAGCATTTTGTGGTTTATGAAAAGAAATTTTAGTTAACAACTAAATTTAATTCCTTTTGCTTATCAATTAATTGAAAAAATTTATAATTTTTGAAAACTTATTAGGTTTTCAAAATTTTTTAAAATGCAATACATCTCCAATCTTTTTTATCCAAGTGGTCACATATTGACTAAAACCACAGGGAACGTTCGTCACTGGAGGAAATGGAGTACGCGATGGAGGCGGCCATGGCAGAAATTGTGGCTCAAGGCAGTTGCATCCTGCCCATTCCCGGCAGCCACACTCTGATGGCCGCTGAAACGACGAAGGGAGTGCGTCAGAGCACCCGCTACCTCCCTCTAGTCATCGCCTTCCTCACTGCCTTCGTCCTGGCCAACACCTACCGGTCTGCTACTTTCATTCACTTTTTCTCGATGTTTGAAGTCAATTGTTTTTGCTTTTGAAGGACTTTTGAAGCCCATTTGATAATTAAACTTTATAAGGAATTATTTTAAAAAGAAGATATTTATAAATTGCTGGAAAAGAAGCTATAACTGGTACCATCGGCAAGCCAAATGTGGGTCTCTTTTCTCCAAATTTTGTAATTGCCTCGAGCAAAAAGTCAAGGAAATACATCTACTACTAGTGGAATCTGCTGCTCGGACAGTTGCATTTTGTTTTTGGCGCGCAGTTCAGTCTCTTTCCATGCGCGCCCAAAAACAAAATGCAGATGACGCAGCAGATTCCACTAGTAGTAGATGTATTTCCTCGACTTTTTGCTCGAGGCAATTACAAAATTTGGAGAAAAGAGACCCACATTTGGCTTGCCGATGGTACCAGTTATTTCTTATACTTTTAATATAGTAAAAAATGTAAAAATACAATTTTATATTATTTTATAATTTATGAAAAATAAATTTTATAATGAGTTTAATTAACGAAAAGAAAAGATTCAAAAATCATAAATACAATTCAAATTTATTGGCAACCTAACATTTTTTGTGAAATTTTCATGATTTATACTTAGGCCAATCGATTTTGGGAGAAAAGAGCTCTATTTTTGGCCTGCCGATGGTACCAGTTGTTTTCCCTACTTAAAATTTCCAAAATAAAAATGATTGCCTAAGAAGGATTCGAACCTCTCAGTTTCAACCAGCTGTCCAATCGCTTAGACCACTTCACCACTGCATCGATGTTTAACTGAAGGCTTATGAATAAATATAAATACATGTGGCCCAAGGACCCGGGGAGGGGGGGTGAGTGGGGAGGAAATGAATACCTACTATCGTTCATTGAATAGATGCGGAGAAGAAGAAGAAGGAGAAGAAGGAGAAGAAGGAGTTCGGACAAATGGTTTTGAATGATTTTCTCACGAATTCTGCCAATTTTTGATGATTTTTCGCGAGTTTTGGTCAATTCGATGATGCTCTTTCCAATGCAAAAAGAATCAGAACGATTGGACGTTTCTATGAAGCACAAAATCCTTATCAATTTTAAGATCTAGCAATAACCCCGAAAACGTATACCTGGGTCGAAAAGAGGGGCTGGGCGCTGACACTCCGCTAACACTCCGCTCGCGCCAGCCCAATGGTTGTCAGGAAAGGCGCAGGAGACTGGAAGGTAATAAGCGGGCTGGTGGCAGTGGGCACACCAGTGGCAGCCGTGGCAGCTTCCTACGGCGGCCTCATCCTACTCGGCCAGCACATGGGCAACATGGCCGCCAACGCCCCCTTCATCATCCTCTCCATCGGTTTCATTTGACTTTTATTTTTGGCCATATTTGATGATGAAGTGGAGAATTTCTGTGCAGGGGTGGACGATGGGTTCCTGCTGCTGCACGCCCTGCGTCAGGCGCCGCGTTCGTTGAGTCTGGAGGAGCGGATGGGGGCGGCGGTGGCGAGCGTGGGACCGTCGGTGACGATCACGAGTCTGACCAACGCCATCAGCTTCGGCATCGGGGCCCTGGCCGGCTCCGATCTCATCTACAGCTTCAGCGTCTTCACCTCCGTCGCTGTCGCCGTCGACTACCTTTTTCAGGCGAGTTTGTTTTATAGGCTTCATCTGCTGTTTGGTACATACTCTTTTGAAGACGCCTTCTGTTTTTTGCCTGTAGATAAAAACAATTTTTGCTTGTCGCTTTTTCATCGAAAAACAATTGATAAATTCCACTTAATTTATTCCTAGCGCATCATCTTTTATTGAGTTGAAACGAGTTGAGACTGGAATTTCAGCTGACCCTGTTTCTGGGCGTTCTGGCGTTGGAAAGCCGTGGCAGTGGTACGGGGGAAAAGACGAAGCCCATCAGCGAATGGGAGAAAAGCTATGCCGCTTACAAAAAAGCCAACCCCACAAAAAAGTCCTTCAAATTGCGTCACCGAAGTTCAAATTTTCTGGCCTCTTGGCTCTTCATAGGTTGTAAATGTTGCTTGAAGGCCTGCGCAGCTATGTTCGTTTCCTGGTCTCCGGCTGGGGATTGGCCAGTGGGATCATTTGTCTGGCTATATATATTGCCAGTGCTGCTGTGGGCATCAGCCAGCTTCAGGTCTTTTTCCTTCTACATACCAAGCCCATCAAAGACTGGTAACGTTCAATGTTGGGGCCAGTTTTTGAAATAAAATAGATTTTTCTTTTGAAACCTTTTTTCCAAATCTTAATGCATTCCTTGTTATGAAGTATGAATAAGCCAAAGCAGAAAAAAAGGAGTGATGCATGGCTAGGTGGAGCTGGTGAACGCTAGCCTGATCCTGCCCACGGGCAGTCGGCAGATCAAGGCAGTGGAGCATGTGGAACGTGGTGCTCGTGATGGAGAGCCTGCCCTCGTCCTCATACAACACCCTGCCGACTTGCGTCAGCCAGAGTAGAACAGCCTCTTCAATCTGATAGGCTACATGCACCTGCTGCACGATATGGCAGCATCAAACTAGAAGATTATAAATGATTCATTCTTCATACATGATGGCAGGCGTCTGGAGCTGGTGCGGCGCTTTGTGCAACGACTGGAGGGTTTGGCGGGCATGAAAGGTCACAGATCTACAGGCCTATTCCTCGATCAATACCTCGCTTTTGTCCGGCATCAGGTATTTCGATACGTTTTTTTCGTAAATTGAAAAAAATAAAGATATGATTTATTGAATAATTAAGGTAAAGTTAAGTTAATCGGCTTTGTTATTTTTTTTGCGAAAAAAGGGCAAAAAAAAGGCAAAAAACTTAGAATTTAATGAATTAAAATTTAAAAAATGTCGGGAAATCAGCTAAAAAAGAAGCTAATGATGATACGTTTTTAAGGCAGAGTACAAGGAAACGAAATTCTGCTACTACTCTTTAGGACATTTCTTCCGCATGGCCTCCTTCCGCCGTTGGCGCCCTTACATCGTTCGTGGCTTCAATGATTGTTGGGCAGCGTGAGTAAGAATAGGATGCCAGGATGTAAATGAGAGCCTGTGCGGGGGCAGCTACGCAGATGACCGCCAGTGCCAGCTCGCTCAGCCCCAATGCCTGCCGCAGTTCGCCTTTTACACCGGCTACGTCTACAACAACTATGAGGAGCTGGTTTCTGAATTTTAGACATTTTTATCCTTTATTTTACCAATTTCTAGCAAAGTTGGATAATTTTACTTGTAAATTAATTGGTTGCAAGTTTTCGTCGTCAAAAAACCTAAAAATCCTACAGTAGTAGATATCATAAAATTTCTTTCTATCCTTTTTATGTCGACTTTTCCGCCCAAATAAATTTACTTCCAAAAAAGCTATGTCAGAAAAATCTGGTGCTGTCCTGGCGAGCTCTGACCAGCAGCGCCGAGTTCTCCACTCTAAACGCCACCGTCTACAGTCACATGAACTTCTACGCCGACACCCTCCTCTCACTTCCCAGCATCGCTCGCACCACTGTCGCCTCCGCCCTCGCCATCATGACTCTGGTTCCCCCATCAACTCCCAACAACTAAGGCCTCCCCACTCCCGTCCAGGTCTGCGTCCTGTTCATCCCGTCCGGGGCCTCGGTGGCCTCAGCGGTGCTGGGGATGCTGTCCATCAACCTGGGCGTCCTGGGCGGCCTGAGCATGCTGGGCGTCCCGCTGGACAACATCAGCCTCTGCACCATCCTCATGGCCATCGGCTTCAGCGTGGACTACGTGGCCCACGTGGCCTACCACTGCTTCCGGGCCTCCCTACACCTCCGGCAGAGTAGGTCATGCCTGGATGGATGGGGAGTTGGAAGTGGAGCTAATATTTGAGAAGAGGGGAAGGGGGAAGAACTGAGCTCCTCCGATCCGTCTGTGTCCAGTGTGAGCAGCAGCAAGGATCAGACGACGATGGTGGCTGGGAAAGCGGAAAAGAAGGAGGGCTTGGCATTTCAGACCGTCTACGAGGCTTTGGACCATATTGCTGTGCCTTCGCTGCAGGTTTTCGGATTCAGTCGATATGGTAGAAAACGCAAATGGTGTCCTATCGACATCTCTCACAATTTCTTGGAGTACTTGGTGTCAGGAAGAAAGGACGAGGACAAGTTTTTGAAGGCAGGAGGAAGCACGCTGATAGCGGCGATGATTCTACCGATTATCCTCGGCGGCTACATTTACGCCAGTTTTCTGCAAACCATCATCCTGGTGGTTGTCATCGGACTGGCCCACGGGCTCTTTATTGTGCCCATCTTTTTGCCTCGCCTTGCCAAGCTTTCCTAGGGCCTTTTTTATGTGGTCCGCTTTTCAGACTTATAGTAAATTTGAGATGTGGAGATGCTGAAGCAATAGTGTTTCACAAATTTCATGTATCTATATTGTGGATAAAAAAACTGAAGGAATTATACCAAATATAGTTAAAAAGATGCGCAAGAACCTGTCAGAAACACTCTTATTTAGTGGGCTTGTCAGGCTTATAATAAATTTGGGCAATGTGAGATATGGGATGCTGAAGAAATAATGTTGCATAAATTTCATGTACCTATCATTTATGCTCCATCCTCCGAGCACGGGCGCTACAGCCCTACGCCTTGCATAGCATGCTTTGCATGCTAGGTTACGCTCCGGGGCCTTCGCGTATATGGAGCTCTGACTGCCCTGCCCTCCGCGGCAGGCGGCCTGCGACCGCGCAACTAAATAATTTTAGCAAACAAAGAGTCAAAGATGCCGTTATGAAAGGCGTGCTATGTCTGCTCTCTAATGCTGCGGCCAAAATCACACAGACTCAGGAGGTGCAGCAGGAGGAGTCAGAATCGAAGGTTGGGCAGCGAACATGGGCACTCCCGGTGTCCGCCCTCCACGACACCGCTAGGCAAGCGTCGAGCCCGGCTCTGATAGCAGCACTCCCTCCCCACCAGCTCACACTCCCCCCACCCACTCCACTCACTCCAACCTACAATCACTCACGCTCCACCATCCTATTCTCGTTTCTTACGATTCTCGTCCTGCTAGCTTTTCCAGTGATCAATCAGCAAAAATGGAGCAGAGAGTAGAGGCTGGCTAAAGATTCTCTCAAAACTGTAGGCTAGAGGGGTGTTTTTGCTCTGAGAATAGGCCAAGAATGAAGAGAGGTTGAGGTTTGACTTAGGAGGCGAAGTGTTTCCACGGCGGGGTTGTCGGGTGGACAGGTGCAGTTGGCCGCCTGGACCACGACGTTCTTGTCGAATGCGAGGCGGGCTCTCGTACGCGCACAAACTCTCGCACCACGACGCTGACACTCCGTCCATTCCTATCATGGCTCTACTTTCCTGTCCAGCCACCTACATTCTTTTTGCCCAATTCAATGCTCTGCAAATTTGCAAAAATGCAAATTTCGGTCAGCATAAAAATACATGGCTGACACCTGGTTTCCCCCCATGAGATTTCCCCCCCCCCCCCAAGCAATAACCCCCCCTCATGAAAGTTCCCCCCCCCCATGAGGTTTCCCCCCCCCTCCATGAAGGTTTCCCCCCAAGAATTTTACCTATACCCCACACCCTGCGCTAACTCGTCCCCTAGGTGATACGGCCTAGCAGTAAAACTAGGTGAAAATAGGGGACATTGTGTCTTGGGGGGGGGGAACTAGTCGTCGAAATCGAGGACTAGTTCCCCCCCCCCCCCCCCCAAGAGTTTTGACGACTAGTTCCCCCCCCCCAAGACACAATTTTACCTATTATCAACTAGGGGACGAGTTAGCGCAGGGTGTGTGGGTATAGGTAAAATCTTGGGGGGAAACCTTCATGGGGGGGTCATCCCCTTGGGGGGCCGGTACCCTCCATGGTGGGGGGTTATGGCCATAGGGGGGAAACTAGGCGTGAGCCAAATACATTGCTTACAAAATGCAAAAATTGGAATAAAATTTGATTGACTTAGAAAAGGTTAAGAGATTGATTTTGACTGATGGATACCTGCCAGCCAGTTAGCGTCAGCTCGGCGCAATCGCTATTCACTGAAAATCATTTCTTCCTTTGTTGCGATTTTTTAACCAGTGCCATTAGTTTCACCCATTTCTGCTGGCCCGCCTGTTTTTTTAAAGAAACACAAGCAGCATCCTTAAAATTCTCTCACCCAAAGTAAGAAGGGCAAGCAGGTGAGCTGACTGAAGCAAAAAGTGAAAGATAGCTTTCATTGGCGCAGAAAGTGAACGGAGGGTGCCACCCCCTGAATTGCATGGAAGGACTGCAGTCAGCCAGCCACAACAGCCCTGCGTGCAGGCTTGCATTACCCTAACGCCTAACCTGCATTGCTTCCACACCTTCACGCATACACCACCACCATTGCCCTCCTATTTCCCTTCACATTAATAGAACTTATTTGAGAAATTTAGAAACTTTGTCTATTGGTTTTTTTAGATTTGACGAATTTCTTGAACTTTTTAAAACTTAAAAATTAAGAAATAAAAAGTTTCGATTTAAAAATTTCGACCACTTGTGCGGAATTGATTTTTTAAAATTTTTTATTATTTTTTAATAATATTACATTTTAGGCGTTTTTCTCAACCGCTTTTTGGTTCTTTCGAATGCAAAAATTTAGCCTTGCAGCGAAGTTTACTTTATTTTGTCCCTTTTTCTCGTGAATCGAAAAGCGCTACAGCTGAATTCACAATTCCACAGTAATATATATCGAAAGTCAAAAACGAGAAACATATTAAAATCGATCAAGTTTTATCTTATGCGAATTTGGAAGAAGCAGAATCCGAGGTTGTTTTTGGAAGATGATTGTTGGGATCAGTTTTTGTAGCAATATTTTTTTATCAGGTTTTTAATTTTCATTTTTGGGTCAAATTGAAACCATATCTCACACCCAAATTTTTCACACAAAATTCACACACGAAATGACTGCTAAACGTGCTATTGCATGAAAAGAAGCGGCCGCAGCTAGTGCATCTCTCATCGCACAGATGGTTCAAGAGGGCCCAAATGCTGCTTGGATTAAGTGTCGTTGTCTCACTGCCTCACTGCCTCTCCATTCTTTCCCAGCCTCAGCTATGGAGCCTGACAATTCCGTAGGAGGTATAAAGAAATCTGTCAGCAATGTCTTTGCCTCTATCGCTGCTGAACATAACATCGCCAATCGCAAAAGAGGTTGGCTGATTCAGGCTTCCAAAAAGACCAGGGTTTTCAAATGGCCCATAAAAACTTAAAGAAGGCTATAATACTTCTCTTAGCATCAATTGTTATCAAATTAGGTTTAGACTTCCTGTTCAAGGGCTACATCTGCTGCGCCACCATAGTCATGTGGAGCTCACATGCCCTGCTACTTCGATCCTCTTTCACTGGCGTACATTTTCTTAGTTCTCCTTCTGGTGGCTCATTGGTGATCAGAATCCATTGGACAGGTGACGAAGGAGGAGCTCTACTTCACCACCACCACAGTGCTGCTCACCGAGCTCACCAAATGGCTCGTCTCCATGCTCTGCATATGGGCCTACCATGGCTGCTCTGTCACTTCTGCTGCCACAGATGTCTGGTATCCCTTTTTTGCTCCGACTAACTTTGCATCCCAGGCAGCAGGCTTTCCATGCTTCGTTTTGCCTCGAGAGGGTTCAAGAATGTTCAGTTCTCTTACACTTTTTGCTCCTCTATTTTTATCCTTTTATTCCTATTCCAGCGAAGTTCAAAATGTGAAGTCCAAAGAGGTACAATATCTGAGAAGACGAGACTTCTACAGGAGTGCGCTGATGAAGCAGCCGTGGCGAGTGCTGGCAAAGTGCTCAGTGCCGTCGATTCTCTACGCATTCCAGAACAATCTAGTCCTGGTGGCCCTGGCCAATCTCGACCCTTCCATCTACATTGTCACCTGCCAGCTTAAAGTATCCTCATTCATTCCATGCCAGTTCTGAACAGGATCTATCGTTTATATGCTAGTTAAAGAACTGGTTTTTCTGCTATTTTAGTGAAAAACAAGATTTGGCGCAGCGACTTCATTTCATCGCAAAGCATTTGCCAGGTAGTAACGACGGCCTTCATGATGATGCTGCTGTTGGAGAGGCGATTTTCGGGTCGGCAGTGGCTGGCTCTCTTCGTCCTGATGGCTGGAGTCGCCTTGGTTCAGATAGATGACGCCAATGCGGTACTGTCTACCTATTTACAATTTCATTTTCATTCAAAAATTTTGGCTTCCACTAATTAGAGTTTAGTTTTTTGAGTGTTTTCTTTGCAATAAATTTCATATAAAAGCAATATTTATTGTAAACAAGGTATTCTCGGCTATTGCCAAGATGCGCGGCCTTTGTTCCAAGTAAGCAACGTTATAATCCATGCATAAGAATCACTTCTAGTCAAAATCAGCTGGTTTAATTCAAAAGCCTTAAACATATGCTAGTTCAAATTTTTTAAACATCTAAGGTTTAGGTTTTTGGCCACAAAGCGAAATATTACAAATTTGTTTCATAAATTCCTTTTAACAGCTTCAAGTCACCACCTTGAAGCCAAACCACAAGCCTAACTCCCAAAATTGAGTTAATTTTGTTGAAAAACTAGGGATTTATAGATGTTTTAATTGTTGAAACATTAGGATTTTGGTTTTTTGACTATAAATCAAGAAATAATAAATTTTTCTAAAATTCCTTTTGCCAGCTTTGAAATGTTACTTAGACGGACGTATCTGCCAAAAATCAGTTAATTCCATTGGAAAACCAGTGATTTACGATTTTTCGTATTTTGAAACATCAAAAAATTGAGTTTTTGGTGAAAATCAAAAAATTTCTCCAAGCCTTAATAATGGGGCCAAGGCATCACCAAGGCGGACTTTCATGCAAAATTTCAGCTAATTTCATGGAAAAACCACTGATTTACGATTTTTAGTGCTTTGAAACATCAAAAAATTGAGTTTTGGGCGAAATTCAAAAAATTACGCCAAGCGCCAAAAATGGCCTGGAGATACCACCCAGGCGGACCTTCATGCAAAAAATTAGCCAATTTCGTTGAAAAACCGCGGAGTATGGGACTGGAACAGACAATATATATATATATATATATATATATATATATATATATATATATATATATATATATATATATATATATATATATATATATATATATATGCGGACAGACGGACGCAAAAATGAGGTAACTGCTTAAGCTGGCCTTGGCCGCCCGCCGCTTCGGGCAGGGCGCCAGAGCTCCTCCGGCCTCCGGGCACGGGTGCTACGGCCCCTACGCTTCGCCTAGCATGCTTCGCATGCTAGGCTACGCTGCGGGGCCTCCGCACCCATGCCCTCCGGCCTCCGGAGCTCTGACTGCCCTGCCCTCCGCGGCTGGCGGCCTTCGGCCGCGCAAAAATTGCCTGTATTGAAGTGCAGAAGCAACATTATCCGTATGAAAGAAGTGCTAAATTTTGAGGCAGCCAAAGAGTCCGATACACAGCAAAACTACATTCTTGGCATGGTCGCGGTTCTCACCAGCTGCCTCACCTCAGCTTTGGCCGGTTACAATCTCTTTCCACCATAGCATTCATAATCAAATTTGCAATTGTAATTTGAAATTTTAAAACCACTAAAAGTCGGCACAGAGGACCACACAGAACATTGAAGATAAAGAGACATCAAATGCATAGAAAAAGTTGGCCAGTGCACAGGGGTATGGTTCGAAAAGATGGTGAAAACGACGGGGTCGGAGCTGAGTTTCTGGCAACGGAACGTGCAGCTATATACATTCGGCATCCTCTGCACAGCTCTCATCTGCTTCTTCACGGAAGGGCCCAGCATTGCGGAGTCCGGCTTTCTCCACGGCTACACCACAACTGTCTGGCTCATCGTCGGTAAGGTCATTCATGTCTGATTTCCCATCCTCTGCACAGCTCTCATCTGCTTCTTCACGGAAGGGCCCAGCATTGCGGAGTCCGGCTTTCTCCACGGCTACACCACAACTGTCTGGCTCATCGTCGGTAAGGTCATTCATGTCTGATTTCCCATCCTCTGCACAGCTCTCATCTGCTTCTTCACGGAAGGGCCCAGCATTGCGGAGTCCGGCTTTCTCCACGGCTACACCACAACTGTCTGGCTCATCGTCGGTAAGGTCATTCATGTCTGATTTCCCATCCTCTGCACAGCTCTCATCTGCTTCTTCACGGAAGGGCCCAGCATTGCGGAGTCCGGCTTTCTCCACGGCTACACCACAACTGTCTGGCTCATCGTCGGTAAGGTCATTCATGTCTGATTTCCCATCCTCTGCACAGCTCTCATCTGCTTCTTCACGGAAGGGCCCAGCATTGCGGAGTCCGGCTTTCTCCACGGCTACACCACAACTGTCTGGCTCATCGTCGGTAAGGTCATTCATGTCTGATTTCCCATCCTCTGCACAGCTCTCATCTGCTTCTTCACGGAAGGGCCCAGCATTGCGGAGTCCGGCTTTCTCCACGGCTACACCACAACTGTCTGGCTCATCGTCGGTAAGGTCATTCATGTCTGATTTCCCATCCTCTGCACAGCTCTCATCTGCTTCTTCACGGAAGGGCCCAGCATTGCGGAGTCCGGCTTTCTCCACGGCTACACCACAACTGTCTGGCTCATCGTCGGTAAGGTCATTCATGTCTGATTTCCCATCCTCTGCACAGCTCTCATCTGCTTCTTCACGGAAGGGCCCAGCATTGCGGAGTCCGGCTTTCTCCACGGCTACACCACAACTGTCTGGCTCATCGTCGGTAAGGTCATTCATGTCTGATTTCCCATCCTCTGCACAGCTCTCATCTGCTTCTTCACGGAAGGGCCCAGCATTGCGGAGTCCGGCTTTCTCCACGGCTACACCACAACTGTCTGGCTCATCGTCGGTAAGGTCATTCATGTCTGATTTCCCATCCTCTGCACAGCTCTCATCTGCTTCTTCACGGAAGGGCCCAGCATTGCGGAGTCCGGCTTTCTCCACGGCTACACCACAACTGTCTGGCTCATCGTCGGTAAGGTCATTCATGTCTGATTTCCCATCCTCTGCACAGCTCTCATCTGCTTCTTCACGGAAGGGCCCAGCATTGCGGAGTCCGGCTTTCTCCACGGCTACACCACAACTGTCTGGCTCATCGTCGGTAAGGTCATTCATGTCTGATTTCCCATCCTCTGCACAGCTCTCATCTGCTTCTTCACGGAAGGGCCCAGCATTGCGGAGTCCGGCTTTCTCCACGGCTACACCACAACTGTCTGGCTCATCGTCGGTAAGGTCATTCATGTCTGATTTCCCATCCTCTGCACAGCTCTCATCTGCTTCTTCACGGAAGGGCCCAGCATTGCGGAGTCCGGCTTTCTCCACGGCTACACCACAACTGTCTGGCTCATCGTCGGTAAGGTCATTCATGTCTGATTTCCCATCCTCTGCACAGCTCTCATCTGCTTCTTCACGGAAGGGCCCAGCATTGCGGAGTCCGGCTTTCTCCACGGCTACACCACAACTGTCTGGCTCATCGTCGGTAAGGTCATTCATGTCTGATTTCCCATCCTCTGCACAGCTCTCATCTGCTTCTTCACGGAAGGGCCCAGCATTGCGGAGTCCGGCTTTCTCCACGGCTACACCACAACTGTCTGGCTCATCGTCGGTAAGGTCATTCATGTCTGATTTCCCATCCTCTGCACAGCTCTCATCTGCTTCTTCACGGAAGGGCCCAGCATTGCGGAGTCCGGCTTTCTCCACGGCTACACCACAACTGTCTGGCTCATCGTCGGTAAGGTCATTCATGTCTGATTTCCCATCCTCTGCACAGCTCTCATCTGCTTCTTCACGGAAGGGCCCAGCATTGCGGAGTCCGGCTTTCTCCACGGCTACACCACAACTGTCTGGCTCATCGTCGGTAAGGTCATTCATGTCTGATTTCCCATCCTCTGCACAGCTCTCATCTGCTTCTTCACGGAAGGGCCCAGCATTGCGGAGTCCGGCTTTCTCCACGGCTACACCACAACTGTCTGGCTCATCGTCGGTAAGGTCATTCATGTCTGATTTCCCATCCTCTGCACAGCTCTCATCTGCTTCTTCACGGAAGGGCCCAGCATTGCGGAGTCCGGCTTTCTCCACGGCTACACCACAACTGTCTGGCTCATCGTCGGTAAGGTCATTCATGTCTGATTTCCCATCCTCTGCACAGCTCTCATCTGCTTCTTCACGGAAGGGCCCAGCATTGCGGAGTCCGGCTTTCTCCACGGCTACACCACAACTGTCTGGCTCATCGTCGGTAAGGTCATTCATGTCTGATTTCCCATCCTCTGCACAGCTCTCATCTGCTTCTTCACGGAAGGGCCCAGCATTGCGGAGTCCGGCTTTCTCCACGGCTACACCACAACTGTCTGGCTCATCGTCGGTAAGGTCATTCATGTCTGATTTCCCATCCTCTGCACAGCTCTCATCTGCTTCTTCACGGAAGGGCCCAGCATTGCGGAGTCCGGCTTTCTCCACGGCTACACCACAACTGTCTGGCTCATCGTCGGTAAGGTCATTCATGTCTGATTTCCCATCCTCTGCACAGCTCTCATCTGCTTCTTCACGGAAGGGCCCAGCATTGCGGAGTCCGGCTTTCTCCACGGCTACACCACAACTGTCTGGCTCATCGTCGGTAAGGTCATTCATGTCTGATTTCCCATCCTCTGCACAGCTCTCATCTGCTTCTTCACGGAAGGGCCCAGCATTGCGGAGTCCGGCTTTCTCCACGGCTACACCACAACTGTCTGGCTCATCGTCGGTAAGGTCATTCATGTCTGATTTCCCATCCTCTGCACAGCTCTCATCTGCTTCTTCACGGAAGGGCCCAGCATTGCGGAGTCCGGCTTTCTCCACGGCTACACCACAACTGTCTGGCTCATCGTCGGTAAGGTCATTCATGTCTGATTTCCCATCCTCTGCACAGCTCTCATCTGCTTCTTCACGGAAGGGCCCAGCATTGCGGAGTCCGGCTTTCTCCACGGCTACACCACAACTGTCTGGCTCATCGTCGGTAAGGTCATTCATGTCTGATTTCCCATCCTCTGCACAGCTCTCATCTGCTTCTTCACGGAAGGGCCCAGCATTGCGGAGTCCGGCTTTCTCCACGGCTACACCACAACTGTCTGGCTCATCGTCGGTAAGGTCATTCATGTCTGATTTCCCATCCTCTGCACAGCTCTCATCTGCTTCTTCACGGAAGGGCCCAGCATTGCGGAGTCCGGCTTTCTCCACGGCTACACCACAACTGTCTGGCTCATCGTCGGTAAGGTCATTCATGTCTGATTTCCCATCCTCTGCACAGCTCTCATCTGCTTCTTCACGGAAGGGCCCAGCATTGCGGAGTCCGGCTTTCTCCACGGCTACACCACAACTGTCTGGCTCATCGTCGGTAAGGTCATTCATGTCTGATTTCCCATCCTCTGCACAGCTCTCATCTGCTTCTTCACGGAAGGGCCCAGCATTGCGGAGTCCGGCTTTCTCCACGGCTACACCACAACTGTCTGGCTCATCGTCGGTAAGGTCATTCATGTCTGATTTCCCATCCTCTGCACAGCTCTCATCTGCTTCTTCACGGAAGGGCCCAGCATTGCGGAGTCCGGCTTTCTCCACGGCTACACCACAACTGTCTGGCTCATCGTCGGTAAGGTCATTCATGTCTGATTTCCCATCCTCTGCACAGCTCTCATCTGCTTCTTCACGGAAGGGCCCAGCATTGCGGAGTCCGGCTTTCTCCACGGCTACACCACAACTGTCTGGCTCATCGTCGGTAAGGTCATTCATGTCTGATTTCCCATCCTCTGCACAGCTCTCATCTGCTTCTTCACGGAAGGGCCCAGCATTGCGGAGTCCGGCTTTCTCCACGGCTACACCACAACTGTCTGGCTCATCGTCGGTAAGGTCATTCATGTCTGATTTCCCATCCTCTGCACAGCTCTCATCTGCTTCTTCACGGAAGGGCCCAGCATTGCGGAGTCCGGCTTTCTCCACGGCTACACCACAACTGTCTGGCTCATCGTCGGTAAGGTCATTCATGTCTGATTTCCCATCCTCTGCACAGCTCTCATCTGCTTCTTCACGGAAGGGCCCAGCATTGCGGAGTCCGGCTTTCTCCACGGCTACACCACAACTGTCTGGCTCATCGTCGGTAAGGTCATTCATGTCTGATTTCCCATCCTCTGCACAGCTCTCATCTGCTTCTTCACGGAAGGGCCCAGCATTGCGGAGTCCGGCTTTCTCCACGGCTACACCACAACTGTCTGGCTCATCGTCGGTAAGGTCATTCATGTCTGATTTCCCATCCTCTGCACAGCTCTCATCTGCTTCTTCACGGAAGGGCCCAGCATTGCGGAGTCCGGCTTTCTCCACGGCTACACCACAACTGTCTGGCTCATCGTCGGTAAGGTCATTCATGTCTGATTTCCCATCCTCTGCACAGCTCTCATCTGCTTCTTCACGGAAGGGCCCAGCATTGCGGAGTCCGGCTTTCTCCACGGCTACACCACAACTGTCTGGCTCATCGTCGGTAAGGTCATTCATGTCTGATTTCCCATCCTCTGCACAGCTCTCATCTGCTTCTTCACGGAAGGGCCCAGCATTGCGGAGTCCGGCTTTCTCCACGGCTACACCACAACTGTCTGGCTCATCGTCGGTAAGGTCATTCATGTCTGATTTCCCATCCTCTGCACAGCTCTCATCTGCTTCTTCACGGAAGGGCCCAGCATTGCGGAGTCCGGCTTTCTCCACGGCTACACCACAACTGTCTGGCTCATCGTCGGTAAGGTCATTCATGTCTGATTTCCCATCCTCTGCACAGCTCTCATCTGCTTCTTCACGGAAGGGCCCAGCATTGCGGAGTCCGGCTTTCTCCACGGCTACACCACAACTGTCTGGCTCATCGTCGGTAAGGTCATTCATGTCTGATTTCCCATCCTCTGCACAGCTCTCATCTGCTTCTTCACGGAAGGGCCCAGCATTGCGGAGTCCGGCTTTCTCCACGGCTACACCACAACTGTCTGGCTCATCGTCGGTAGGCCATTAAAATATCCAGTGGCGGATATAGGGGGGCGAATACGCGAATAAATTGCAAATTTTGACCAAATTTGTGAACTTTTTAAAAATTTTTTTGCCCTTTTGTTGCAATTTAAATTGAAAATTTTTGCGCGCTTCGCGCGTATCTAGAAAGGAAATTTTTTGAGCCAAATCCCCCCAAACCAAAGTCCTATATTCGCCACTTAAAATATTGTTAAAGGATGATTGCCTCACTCTTATCCTCGCTACCACCAAAGCAGCCCAGAAACTGTTTTTTCAGCTCTGAATAGCGGCGGCGGCCTGTACATCTCGCTGATGCTGAAGCACCTGGACAACATGCTGAAGACCTTCGCATCCGCCCTGGCGCTGGTGGCCGTCTCCCTGGGCGCCGCCGTCTTCTTCAACACCCAGCTCGGCATCGCCTTCGCCACCGGTGCCCTCGCCGTCATCGCAGCACTCTTCGCCTACAACGCCTACCCGCCTCAGCCCACCCGCCCTGTTCTTTGAAGCAGCTTGCTGGCAGTTTTGGTGGTGTTTTTGTTTTGTTTGAAGGATTGGATTGTTGGAAGTTTTTAGCAGCAAATGACGTGTTGTTGAGTTGGACCAAGTGTGCCTTTGCAAGGCACAACATTCTACAAAAGCGCTGGAGCAGGAAAGGATTAGAATAGTGGGCGCCATAATGAGGCTAGATTGAGAAACCAAGACATGGCGGTGCTTTTTGTTTTGGATTGGTCGCGTATTTTCTTAGAACAATTGGGCGCTCTTTGGCTTTCCTCATATTATGCAGGGTTTATCCAAGGGGACATATTGAAAGGATGGCAAAAGCGTCAAAATAAGGACGCTTATGCCAGCTTTTCTATAGGAGGGAAATTCAATTCACCATAAACAGATCACAGCTGAGGTGTACTTACCATATCGCCGTCAACTCTCCTCATTTTCTGAAATACACCAATTTATTCCCGTTTCGAAAAACACCAAGAAATACCCTCCTCCTCAGCGAGCTCCCTCTTGGCAAACTCCAACAGAGGCTGTCTGGCGTTGGGGAATGCGATAAGCGTATTGCCCCGTCCATTCAGCTGAGCGCTTCTTTGAAGCAGCAACTGCAGTGTCCTGCCCTTTTCAACTCCACCAATCCACCCCTGGCCCCATGAAGTCAACCTGACCCACAAGCCTCTGCACCAGCAGGTCAGCAAGCGGCGGTCGCTGGAATGAACTTGCGGCCGGCAGGACAAGATTCTTCGCACCAGACGACGCCAGACTGTTTTGGGCCAACTGCTGGAACACAGCCCCCAGCTGGCTGGCTGACAGGGCCTGTAGAAAGCTTGTCCAGTGAAATCTTTTTTCATTCGAAAGAGGCCCCATTTGAACCGGGTAAGCACTGCGGAGTGCCTGGGCGGCGGATTGAACGAGAAGGTTGAGATGGGCCGAGTTGGACCGCTGGGAGGCGGCTGCGCCGTTGGCTGCCTGCGCGGCCTGAGCCCGCTGCTTAAAATGACCCAAATGAGTTTTGGAAAATAATTTTGTTTAATTATTATATATTTTTGAATTAGCTGAGTTTGCGAACATGGGGACACGTTTTTGTTTCAAATTTTACGCAAAACAAAAGTTTTGGAAAATTGGGGCATATTTTAAACATTTTTTGAACATTAAACATTTTAAAGATTTGAACAATTTCTTTAACATTTCTTTCACCTGTCTTTCGGG
>JASANA010008475.1:0-29902 GCA_030248095.1 Ptycholaimellus sp. GST1_10
GAATTTAGATGGGGTGAGGACAGCAATCATTCTCCATAACTCAAGCTCAAATTTCGGCTAAGATTCAAAAACGCAACTGCCACAGTAGTCCACCAGCCTTCTTCACCTTAAATTTGCCTTCTCTACCAGAAATTAGCATTCTCCACTTCTACCATTCAAATTTCGGCTTCGATTCAAAAACGCAACAGTCACAGTACTCCACTAGCCTTCTCCACATGAAATTTGCCTTCTCTACCAGCAATTAGGATTCTCCACTGCTCCCATTCAAGTTTCGGCTTAGATTCAAAAATGCAACAGTCACAGTACTCCACTAGCCTTCTCCACATGAAATTTGGCTTCTCTACCAGCAATTAGCATTCTCCACGTCTCAAACTCAAATTTCGGCTAAGATGCACAAACGCAACTGCCACAGTACTCCACCAGCTTTCTCCAGCAGCAATTGGCCATCTGTCCTCATGGGTAAGCCTTATCCAACTGCACCGGGCCTTCTGTCCACAGCTCCTCTGAATTCTCCACAAAATTCCCTTTCTAATGGCGTTGGAATCATGCAAAAAGCTTTGCTAGAACTCGAGTTATGACCTTTTGTTGTTTCCTGTGGGCCTGGGTCAATTTTCATCCGACCCGACATTATGTCGACCCGACATTATGTCGACCTGACATTATGTCGACTCGACATTATGTCGACTCGACATTATGTCGACTCGACATTATGTCGACTCGACATTATGTCGACTCGACATAATGTCGGGTCGACATAATGTCGGGTCGACATAATGTCAGGGCGGATCAAAATTGACCCAGGCCCACAGGAATCAACAAAAAGTCATAACTCGAGTTCTAGTAAAGTTTTTTGCATGATTCCAACGCCATTCGAAAGGGAATTTTGTGGAGAATTTAGAGGAAATGAGGACATTGATCAGCCTTCTCCACCAGATTTCCCATCGGCAGCCCCAATATCCCGCCCTTATCCAACCTGCTCTCACTCCTTCTGCCCATCGGCAGCCCCGTTATATCCGCCCTTATCCAACCTGCTCTCACTCCTTCTGCACATCGGCAGCCCAAATAACCCGCCCTTCTCCAACCTGCTCTCACTCCTTCTGCCCATCGGCAGCCCCAATATCCCGCCCTTCTCCAACCTGCTCTCACTCCTTCTGCCTATCGGCAGACCCAATATCCCGCCCTTCTCCAACCTGCTCTCATTCCTTCTGCCCATCGGCAGCCCCAATCGGCAGCGGCAGCCCCATCGTCAGCCCCATCGCCAGCCCCATCGCCAGCCTCAACCCCTCAAAATTCTCCTCAAAATTCCCATTCAAATGGCGTTTGAATCATGCAAAAAGCTTTAGTAGATCTCTAGTTATGACCTTTTGTTGATTCCTGCAGGCCTGGGACAATTTTGATCCACCCCGACATTATGTCGGGTCAACATTATGTTGGGTAGACATAATGTCGGGTCGACATAATGTCGACCCAACATAATGTCGGGGCGGATCAAAATTGACCCAGGCCCACAGGAATCAACAAAAAGTCATAACTCGAGTTCTAGTAAAGCTTTTTGCATGATTCCAACGCCATTCGAAAGGGAATTTTGTGGAGAAATTAGAGGAAATGAGGACATCGATCAGCCTTCTCCACCAGATTTCCCATCGGCAGCCCCAATATCCCGCCCTTATCCAACCTGCTCTCACTCCTTCTGCCCATCGGCAGCCCCGTTATATCCGCCCTTATCCAACCTGCTCTCACTCCTTCTGCCCATTGGCAGCCCCAATACCCCGCCCTTCTCCAACCTGCTCTCACTCCTTCTGCCCATCGGCAGCCCCAATATCCCGCCCTTCTCCAACCTGCTGTCACTCCTTCTGCCCATCGGCAGCCCCAATATCCCGCCCTTCTCCAACCTGCTCTCACTCCTTCTGCCCATCGGCAGCCCCAATACCCCGCCCTTCTCCACCTTCCTCTCACTCCTTCTGCCCATCGGCAGCCCCATCGCCAGCCTCACTCCTTCTCCCCCCCTCAAATCCTTCTGCCCATCGGCAGCCCCAATACCCCGCCCTTCTCCACCCTGCTCTCACTCCTTCTGCCCTCGCGCCCCAAAATTCCCATTCCCAAATACCGCGTTTGAATCATGCAAAGAAGCTTTAGTAGATCTCTAGCCCTTATGACCTTTTGTTGATTCCTGCAGGCCTGGGAGCCCAATCCCCGCTCTTGCTCCACCCCGACATTATGTCGGGTCAACATTATGCCCTTGGGCAGACATAATGTCGGGTCGACATAATGTCGACCCAACATAATGTCCAGATCAAAATCTGACCCAGGCCCTACAGGAATCAACAAGTAGTCATAACTCGAGTTCTAGTAAAGCTTTTTGCATGATTCCAACGCCATTCGAAAGGGAATTTTGTGGAGAATTTAGAGGAAATGAGGACATCGATCAGCCTTCTCCACCAGATTTCCCATCGGCAGCCCCAATATCCCGCCCTTCTCCAACCTGCTCTCACTCCTTCTGCCCATCGGCAGCCCCAATACCCCGCCCTTCTCCAACCTGCTCTCACTCCTTCTGCCCATCGGCAGCCCCAATATTCCGCCCTTCTCCAACCTGCTCTCACTCCTTCTGCCCATCGGCAGCCCCAATATCCCGCCCTTCTCCAACCTGCTCTCACTCCTTCTGCCTATCGGCAGACCCAATATCCCGCCCTTCTCCAACCTGCTCTCATTCCTTCTGCCCATCGGCAGCCCCAATCGGCAGCGGCAGCCCCATCGTCAGCCCCATCGCCAGCCCCATCGCCAGCCTCAACCCCTCAAAATTCTCCTCAAAATTCCCATTCAAATGGCGTTTGAATCATGCAAAAAGCTTTAGTAGATCTCTAGTTATGACCTTTTGTTGATTCCTGCAGGCCTGGGACAATTTTGATCCACCCCGACATTATGTCGGGTCAACATTATGTTGGGTAGACATAATGTCGGGTCGACATAATGTCGACCCAACATAATGTCGGGGCGGATCAAAATTGACCCAGGCCCACAGGAATCAACAAAAAGTCATAACTCGAGTTCTAGTAAAGCTTTTTGCATGATTCCAACGCCATTCGAAAGGGAATTTTGTGGAGAATTTAGAGGAAATGAGGACATCGATCAGCCTTCTCCACCAGATTTCCCATCGGCAGCCCCAATATCCTGCCCTTATCCAACCTGCTCTCACTCCTTCTGCCCGTCGGCAGCCCCATTATATCCGCCCTTATCCAACCTGCTCTCACTCCTTCTGCACATCGGCAGCCCAAATAACCCGCCCTTCTCCAACCTGCTCTCACTCCTTCTGCCCATCGGCAGCCCCAAAACCCCGCCCTTCTCCACCTTCCTCTCACTCCTTCTGGGTCGAGTCGACATGATGTCGAGTCGACATGATGTCGAGTCAACATAATGTCGGGTTGGATGAAAATTGAACCAGGCCCACAGGAAACAACAAAAGGTCATAACTC
Organism: Ptycholaimellus sp. GST1_10; assembly: GCA_030248095.1. NCBI lineage: Eukaryota > Metazoa > Nematoda > Chromadorea > Chromadorida > Chromadoridae > Ptycholaimellus > Ptycholaimellus sp. GST1_10. The sequence continues at coordinate 3,471 of JASANA010008475.1, forward strand.
GAGTTTGAGTAAAGCTTTTTGCATTATTCCAACGCCATTAGAAAGGGAATTTTGTGGAGAATTTAGATGGGGTGAGGACATCAATCAGCAACTGCCACAGTACTTCATCAGCCTTCTCCACCAGCAATTTGGATTCAAAAACGCAACTGCCACAGTACTTCAGCAGCCTTCTCCACCAGCAATTTGGATTCAAAAACGCAACTTCCACAGTACTTCACCAGCCTTCTCCACCAGCAATTTGGATTCAAAAACGCAACTGCCACAGTACTTCACCAGCCTTCTCCACCAGCAATTTGGATTCAAAAACGCAACTGCCACAGTACTTCACCAGCTTTCTCCAGCAGCAATTGGCCATCTGTCCTCATGGGTAAGCCTTATCCAACTGCACCGGGCCTTCTGTCCACAGCTCCTCTGAATTCTCCACAAAATTCCCTTTCTAATGGCGTTGGAATCATGCAAAAAGCTTTGCTAGAACTCGAGTTATGACCTTTTGTTGTTTCCTGTGGGCCTGGGTCAATTTTTATCTGACCCGACATTATGTCGACTCGACATCATGTCGACTCGACATCATGTCGACTTGACATCATGTTGACTCGACATTATGTCGACCCGACATTATGTCAACTCGACATTATGTCGACCCGACATAATGGTGGGTCGGATGAAAATTGAACCAGGCCCACAGGAAACAACAAAAGGTCATAACTCGTTCTTTAGTAAAGCTTTTTGCATGATTCCAACGCCATTAGAAAGGGAATTTTGTGGAAAATTCGGAGGGCAAAAGGGAAGATTCAAAAACGCAACTGCCACAGTACTCCACGAGCCTTTTCCACCAGCAATTGGCCATTTGTTTTCGTACATGGCCTTCTGTCCACATTAATCAGCCTTTTCCACCTGCAACTGGCCTTCTACTCTGCCTCAAAAACGCAACTGCCACAGTACTCCACCAGCCTTATCCACCAGCATTATGTCATGTTGATATATCCTCCCTTGTGTTAAGAAGTGCCATCCCTCCATCCGACCAGCTCTAGCTCAGACCACTGGCATGTTCGCCCACAATAAGAAATGGTGGCTTGGCTTTCTATAAGCCAGTAAACAATATTTCGATGTCAACCCGACATAATATCTGGCTTTTTGAAACCACAATGCCAAAGTTGATGCAAAATATTACAAATTAAAAAATATTTATGGAATATGGTCATAATTTTCGCACCACCATGCCAAAGTTGATGCAAAATAAGGCAAAATAAAAAATATTTTATGGAATAAGGCCTTTAAAAAATCACCCTAAAATCGGCTTATAAAATCAAGTTGAAAATATGACAGAATATGACTCTTACGCAAAAAATTAAAATGAAAATACAAATTTCTGAAAAATATAGAATAAATAGGAATAAAAATATGGCCAAATTATAGAATAGAAATACAGTACATTTTATAATTTTATATTTTCACAAAATATAAAATTACAAAATCAGAAACACTGCCCCTTGCCACTTTGTTCGCAAGATCAGAAATAGGCCAACAATCGCTGGTTTTTTATCTACTCATCCAAAAGCTGAACCCATACCACAACCAACCACTTGCCGATAGCGCTTGTCTGAAAACGAATCCAAAAAATAATTATCTCTAATCAATTTGAAGCATAGTGGCGATTAAAAACTATAGATGACAGCGGCAAAGTAAAAAGAAACAAATTTAATTTACGTTTACATTTCTCAAAAAAGTGACGCATTAGACTTTAACGAGACAAATTATATTGCAGCGAACGGTAAATGATAAAAATAAAAATCCAGTTTGTAACGTTCTTTAGGTTATGAACAAGCTGTGGGCAAGTATAGCTCACACCAGATTGCAGTTCGAAACTTTTAATATTTTACAATTTTTGTCAACACAATTTTTCAAATACACTACATAGCTTTGCTTTGCAATAAAACTTTGCTTTGCTTTACCACCTGAAATTATGTCTTCAATTGTTTTAATTGTTCACTGACAAATGTTTTATTTCCCATTTAAAAAAGAAACAAACGAAAGTTATATAATATTAATATGTTCTTCCTTGATGATAGAATTTATCTCGTAACAAAAAAAGGCAAAGACATAAAATGCAATTTCTTTGCCATCTTTTGGACTAGTATGGTGCGGAAGGGCAGGTGACAAGGGCAGGAAGGCTTATGTATGACTGGACTGGCTTTGCCTTCACCGAATGCAGCGCAGGCCATTTAGACGCCTCTGCTCATTTGCCAAATGCGCCTTTACTTTGAATAAAGCCTGACTCAGCTGCCAACTAGTTTCCGGCCAGTATTTACCCACTATAGTGGAAAACACCACGTCATTTTTCGAATGCAGCAAGTAGTATTATAAAAAGGCCTCCTCAGCAGCACAATGGCATAAGCAGCCTCAACCTAACGCAGGAGTGCCATCTAAATGGAGATGATGCTGGGACTGCTGCTGCTCGTCGCAAGCTTGGCCTGTCAGGCCTTTCTCCATGCTCTATCTCCTCTAAAGAGCCTAACGGGGGGGGGACATGCAAACAGGTAGGAGCAGGGCAGAGGAGGGCGGCGGCTGCGGCCTGCGTGAGTTCCGCTGTCGCTCTGGGCGTTGTGTGCCGCGTGGGTGGCACTGCGACGGAGACAAGGACTGCGCCGATGGCTCCGATGAGGAGGGCTGCGGTTGTGGCCAGACTCAAGAGGATGAGGAGTGAATGGAAGAAGCAATGAAGACTGCCTGCGGAGCCAGTTTCGTTGCCTGAGCGGGGACTGTGTGCGGAAGAGCGATCGCTGTGATGGCCATCCTGGCGACTGTAAAGACCTCTCTGACGAGCTCCTCTGTGAAGGTGGCTTTTTCAATCCAGCACTCACTTTTGCTCACCCCCTTTGAGGTTCAGCTGGATCAGTGTTACGCATTTTGAGGTTTATGTGGAATGGGAGAAAAATTAAAATACAGTGCGCCAATAATTAGAGAATAGAATAAAATCATACCGGGGGGGTAACGAAGTCTTCGTCCTTTTATTATATGTTTATTATACTAAAAAAGACGAAGACTTCGTTACCCCCCCGGTAATATGCGAATATTTTTGATAAAGGCAAGAACAAAATTTTTTGCAATTTTTTAAATTTTTTTTGAGTGGAAGGCTTTGCTTTTATTCAAAGGTTAATGGTTGCATGTAGAGACTCAATTGAAAAGGCGCAAAATAAATTAAAGCATTTTGAAACCACATTTCTTAGAGAATAGAATAAAGTCGAAATTTGCCCAAACTAGAGAATCAAAATGCCATATATTTTAAAATTCTGTTTTAGCTTTAATATTATTTATTTAGAAATAGCGAGGAGGAAGCTTGATAGGCAGCCCCAGCTACATCATTCGAGCGGCTCAGGCTCGACAGGTGTGCGGGAGGCATGGAATGGGCGAGCCCCGATCCCGCCTGGACTTCCTGCGCCCCAACCGGGACATCTCAGCCCACGCCGCGCCCTACCTTGTTCACATCAGCCGTTCCTCCCTCGCCCCTTTTCCGTCTATCCAGAGGGAGGGCCAATCTCAGTTGGATTGCAAGGGGATGGGGAGTTTGTGTGCGACGGTGCTCTGTTGGGAGTGTCGGATGCCGTGAACCGGAGTGACATCGTCATCACTGCCCAGCCTGTCCGTGGTCCTAGGCGACCATCGGTGAGATGTTGCGCTATTTTGGGCCAGAAAATGCAAAAACTTCAGTGGTAGAACATTTTTAATAATTTTTGCAAACGTGGAATACTAGATCAATCGTATTTTGCCGTCAAAACAGCTGCAAAGCAAATCCGTTCCCTGCAGCCGCTCGGCGTCAGAGGGCAGTGAAGAGCGGCGAAGTGTGGCTGCCATCCATGTGCAGCGGAGCAATGTAGATGGAGACGGTCTTCGCCAAGGGGACTTTGCCCTGCTGAAGCTGGACGAGTCAAATGCTTTAACCTTTAGTCAAGCAGAAACAATGGGAGGCAACATGCAGGCCGGTGGACTTTTCCTACGCCGTCCGACCGCTTTGCCTGCCCAATGGGCATACGGTGGAGAAGGGCGACTTCCTTTATGCGGCCGGCTGGGCTTTGGGCCAGAACAAGACGCTGGGTTCTGCTGCTCCTATGACTGCGTGGAGGGCTTCCAAAATAATCGTGGCCCTGTTCAGAGGCCCCCCAGGCGCAGTACGTGATGGCCCTCGGCCCCTACGATGGGTGCAGTGAGGAGCAGTCGCCCAGCCGGGAATTCTGTGGGGCCACGTCAAGCCTTGACAAAAAAGACATTTGCCAGGTTGCTCTTTGCCAAAATTATATTTCAAATCAACCAATTTCTTTGCGGCTTTTTAATTTGGGCAAAATAAAAAATGGCTTGCTACGAACTTAAATTGCGAATTTGTAACAAAAATTAGCCAACGTTACTTGAAATCTTTGCACATTTGCTGCATGTGAAAAAAACCGTTTTTGTGCCAATTCGCGCTTATGTTTGATATGCCAATTTAGAGAAAGATTTTTGCTTAAAGTTCTTGCCAAAGCAAAGGACCCTGTGTGAATGTGTAGGGAGATGCGGGGACGCCGGTGGCCTGGAGCGTCTACGACCGCCTCTTCCTCGTTGGCCTTGGCTCCCGACCGGCCAGAAGGGGGCGCTGCCAGGGCCTCAGTGTCTACGCTCGGGTTCTCCCACATTTTCAGCCATCCTTTTCAGCGGCAGAGTTTTCAGCTGACCGCATTCGGGGCCTACATGCAGCGAGTGATTTGTAATCTAACCGCGCTCCAGGAGGCATTGGACGTGGAGGCCTGCGATCGCCTATGCTCTGTTATGGTCGACTCGGATGCCTGTTGATGCCTGTTCGAGTTCAGATTGGTGTTTAGCTTTTCTTATTGGGATTACGGGTTATGGCAGTGCATAGATGAAGACGATTGCTTCCTCACAGCTCTTTACTAACTTTGGGCACTAAATTCACAACAAATAGCCTTCAACTGTCTTCAGTAAAGTATAGAAAAGGCAATATTTGCATCACACAATTCAAAATTCACTCAAAACTATCTTCACGCACTCACAACATTCAACCATTATCTTTGGTCATGCAAAAGGCATTCGCTTCATGTGGACTTGGTTTCTGAGGCGTTTAAACTATAATAAATAATAAATAAAAGAAATGCAATTTTTCGAAACTTTCGAATTTTAAGGCCTCCATTTTAAAGGTTTTTTGGTCACAAATCCAGAACCAATCAAAATGACGCCATGCCCAGAAAAAACGTCCTAGCCACCACCCACACGGACCTTCATGCAAAATTTGGGCCAATTTCGTTGAAAAACCGCGAGTCCCGGCTCTGGAACCATATATAGTGATACATGGTAATCTATACCAAACTTTCCCTTGTTTCGCTGATAATATCAGGATCACAGATTGGCACTCGCATGAAGCAACAGATTGGTCTCACCAACGATTAACTTGCTCACCTTCCCTTCTCTGGTCCCAGGGCGCTCAAACCGGAGGCTGGAAAGGGCGCGCGGGCATTGCGCGAGCTGGCTGCTACACAGCTTGACTCCCTGGCTGCTCTGACTGTCTGCAAGGAAAAGCCATGGTCGTCTGCCTCCTCTGCGCCTCCGATCAGCCACTGGAGGACCTGGAATCTCACATCCTTCGCAAACATTTCAAGGTATTGCTCTACTCTCTTGCACCTATCCACTTTGCTCTGCCAGATCAAGGGTGAACTGGATATTGACAGATTTTACTAATGACGTCTCGCTTTGTCTCGGCAGTGAGCACGTAATCCTTTGGCTTCCTTCTACTCCATTTGCTCAGTCAGAAAAAATGAAATGAAACAAGTATATGGCGCAAAGCGCAATAGGTGACCGCGGAGCGCATCCTTTATATGATACTTTGTAACTCAAAAATCAAGTCTGTGGTTTCTCAACCAATTTCAAAAGTAAGCACAGATTTAGAATCGACATATAAGACTAGTGAACAAAAAATCAACTCTTCTGTGCAATTCTCAAGACTTCAGGTACTACAGTGCAAAAACCGCATATTGCAATTTTCCAACTTTCTACCCAGAAAAGTAATGTTTTAAATGCTTCGGGACCAGTTCCACCCCTCCAGATATTCTTAAAATGTTATTACCTTTAAGCAAAAAAAAAGTTTGTCCAAATCCGTTGAGAATTCACCATTTCTCAACATAACCCATTTTTCAAACTTTCTACCCAAAAAAGTAATGTTTCAAATGCTCCGGGACCAGTTCCACCCCTCCAGATCTTCCTAAAATGTTATTACCTTTCAGCAAAAAAAAGTTTGTCCAAATCCGTTGAGAATCCGCCATTTCTCAACATACCCCATTTTTCAAAAGTTCTACCCAAAAAAGTAATGTTTCAAATGCTCCGGGATCAGTTCCACCCCTCCAGATTTTCCTAAAATATTATTACCTTTCAGGGAAAAAAAAGTTTGTCAAAATCCGTTGAGAATTGAGCATTTTACAGCATACCCCATTTTTCAACCTTTCTACCCAAAAAAGTAATGTTTCAAATGCTCAAATTCCGGGTCTACCCCTCCAGATCTTCCTAAAATAGCATTAGCTTTCAGGAAAAAAAAAGTTTGTCAAGATCCGTTGAGAATTCGCCCGGGGCCAGCATTTCCAGAAATACATACATACATACATACATATATATGAGGACAAAAGTTTAGTAACCTCTATAGACCGCGGAGCGGCCCTTCGGGCCGCTCCGCGGTCAAAAATGAAAAAGTAGAAAAAACTTTGTCAGCTTCATTTGCGATTTTTCTGCCATTCTTTCATTTTCTGATGGTTGGAAAAGGAGACCAAATTGTGAGGTGAAGTTTTGGCAGTTCAAGTGCACCAGATGCTAGACGGTGACGGACAGTAGGGTAGAGATGATTGCTCACCTCAATTCAAGCGGACACCAGTCTTCGGACAAGGTTTTTACCATCCACTCTCTGAGGGTTGGGAGGGAGGAGGAAAGAGAGCCTGTATGGAGCTAGTGGAAGCGCAAAAGTGGTACGCACGACAGCTGCTCGACCAAGTCATCACGGACAGCACCGAAAAGGGCAAGCAGCCTAGCAACGTCATTCGCATCTGTATCAGCTCAGGTGCCCACTATTTTATCCGTTTTTCTTAGATTTGAAACACTTTAGGATGAAGCACATATTGAAATCAATAGTGTTCAAAGCATATATGCGGCTAAGCTAATGGTATTCTGCTTGCATGACATTCTGCAGGGGTCTAGGAACGGATTGCCACGAACTGGGTTGCCCCGGAACAGATTGCCACGGACTGGATTGCCACCGGAATGAATTGCCACCGGAATGGATTGCCACTGGAACGGATTGCCACCGGACTGGATTGCCACTGACTGGATTGCCACTGGACTGGATTGTCACCTCATAAAATTGAATACCAGGTTTCATAATAAGGGTTAAGGATTTTAAATTTCTTTTAGAAAGACAAACTTAATTTTTAGAATCTAAAATTTTGTGATATTGTATCTGAGAATGTAAGAAGAGTATCAATGTAAGAAGAGGCCGGAATTGTTATTTTTTTGCGATGCTGCTCCTGAGCTGTAGATGACAAAAGACAATGCTGCTACTGAGATTTAAACTTTCTAAAATAAATTTGAATTCATTAGCACTTATTGTGAAACCTGGTATTGTACCTGCTTCGCATGCTAGGCTACGTTCCGGGACCTCCGTACCCATGCCCTCCGGCCTCCGGAGCTCTGACTGCCCTGCCCTCCGCGGCAGGCGGCCTTCGGCCGCGCAAATACTAAAATTCATCAGTGGGTGCGTTCTTGAGGCAGTCCATGCCGCTTGAATTGGTCTGCATACTCAGTTCACCCATGAAACTGGACCATGGACGCCTGGACACCAGAGAAGACACTTTATCCCCCACCTCTGTCGATTGATCCTCTCCTGACAGGGGGAAAAAGCCTCCAAGCAACGCATCTTGTCGAGAAAGTAGAACTGGTCCATAGGCAACTGAGCTGGGGAATCTTTTTGTCTTCCCAGCATTTCGACGGTAATTTCGAATAATGCCTATTTATTTCCTTCATCGCCTTCATGTATTTCTCTTGTTGCTTAATTTGATCTGGTCATTCAGTTCTCGCTAGACAAAGCACAAAAATGGACCGGTTTTTATGAAGGAGGCTGAGAAGAGGAGGCGGAGGAAGGAGATCATTTGCTGAACAAGGAGATCCGCTCATTCACTAAATGCACTGGCCACACGATTGCTGGTGTAAAACAACCTCCTTCGCAAAATGATCTAGGGTTCGGTTATAAAAGCTCTGCAATCTTGGCCAAAACAGCAGCGGCAAGAAAATAAGACACTTCTCAGGCAGACCTTCGCCATGCATAACTTTCTGCTTCTCTGCATCGTCCTCTGCCAGGCTTCACTGGCCCTAGCTGGTTGGCGAGGCTGGGAAGGGCTAAGACTGAGAAGAAGGGATAGCGTTCTAGGCGGAAAGGCGGGGAGCGAAGAGACGGACCTGGGCAAACAGCAGCGGATGCACACGGAGTTCACGCTCACCCCGGACGGTAAACTCAGCGTCTGGACTCGCACCTGGACCCGGCGATTGTTTTTCGGCTTTACTGGTTCACCCACTTTCCCCCTCATTCTTTCAAAGTAGTCTGTTCAATCAAACAATCCTTTAATGCTCGTCCAATTTCGGTGAGCCTTTTGGTGGAAAACATTCTGGCAGTAGCGTGAGTACCAAATTTGGCCCAATGAAACAGCTTTATGCAACCGCTCTGGTTTTGCCCTGGAGTATATTTGAGAGAAGGATGGGGCTCGGAAAAGTGGGCTTTTGAGGCGGAGTACAGATCGGGTTCGGGGACAGCGACGGCAATCCGCTTTGGACGTCCGGAGTTCATAAGTTCGGCGTCAATGGGCGCTGGATCCCTTCGTTCCCGAGCGATCGACGCGTTCACTGGGAGGAGCAGGTCAAGCTCTGCAAATAACACCTTCCAAAGTCAGCAGAGAGCCCCTGTATGCAGGTGCCAGTGAATGTGCTGCCGCGAATTCGCAGCTACGGCATCCAGCATGCTCTCACGCCTACCAATCGGTGGGTTCTTTGTCATTTCCAACGGGCTGGAAGGAAGGGGAAAGGACAGGTTCTGGACGAACTTTGGCTGGTTGGCCAAGCCTCTGTTGGAGAAGGCGAAGGGGGCAGCGAGCGACAAGGCTGTCGGTTGGATCGGCAAACTTTTCGACGGCTGATTTTTATAGAGCTATCTCTGTGAATCACAGCACTAACAACTTTTGCTCTTATCTAAATCCAAAGCCAGCAGTGCAGTTCCAATAAACAATTCCAATCCTCACTGAGGGCGAATCTCCTCGAAAATATCGCAAAGGAGCCGAATGAATGCCTGCTTGGCCTCCTCTGTAGGCATCATAGTGACAAAGCCAGCTCCCATGCCCATCATAAATCCCACAGAGAACGGCCAGAATTCTTTCTACGCTCCCTCCAGTTGCTCCAGGTTGCACATCCCACTCTACGGCAGTCCTTCATCTCAAGCTTAGGTGTCCCAACAGATAGTGCAGAAAACCAATCAATAATCCAAGAGACTGAGTTTCTCCATGTACCTCCCTAAAGCAGAGTAAGAAAGTTCAGTAAAGTAGGCCAGGAATGACCTGAAAGCCTTGTCGGGCGATGCTTGGCGGATGAAGCGAGAGTGAAAGCGACGAAGCAGGGCGGACTGATTGGCCCGCCGCTTTCACCAAATGCAATAGACAACAAAAACTAACAAGGGCATAATATTTCAATTTTAATATTTATAGGACATCTTAATTTATTTTATGTGCATTATTTAGTGAATTTAGAGTACTTTGTACCATACGTCTCTTGATGGGACACGTGTTAGAAAATTAGAAATAAATAAATAAATAATAAATAATAAAAGCAAGTAATACTTGGACTGGACAGGCCCATGCCACCCATATTTATGCACTCATAGATGTTGCAACACCCTTAGATGCCACCCATAGATGTTACGACAATTGCAAACTGGCGTTATTGTTACAGAAAGCAGTTTTGCAGGAAATTACAAATGCCATACCAACACCAGCAAAATGTTGAACCCACAAAAATCAGCAAAACGCATTTATTTGGATTTTACTGAAGTTTATCTGTGTGATTCAAAGGCCATTGAAATAAACTTTTCTTGTCATTTCTTTTCGCCGGTTTTGGAGACATACAGCAGCAGTTAACTGCAATGCTTGCTAAAAAGTTTGAAAGCGGAATGGACAGCGATGAATGCATAGGAATCGGCGTGAATCACCGGGAATCTCCCGCACAAAACCATAAAGACTGCCTATATTACATTCACGCCAACGCGCAATCTCTTTTCTTTACATCTTCCTTCCAAGAAATGCCAAAATCAAGGCTGCCATACCGGTTTTCCAAGGACCAAAACAAGTGTCGGGATACGCGCTGCGCAAGGGAGCAATTCTCCTTCCGATATGTCTTCTGACAGGTTTCACTGGAAAGGAGCCAGGTAGGCCCCTGTAAAATGGTCCTTCAGCGTGGACAGACTGCAAGCATCGAAATAGGCTGAAATACTTGTCGTGGCTGGTACCCCAAAATTTTGCTTCAAAAGTTGTCTGTGGGTTTGAGAGACTGACTTTTTTTGCAATTTAAGATTGAGCACTGTGAAGCCTTGAATGCAGTGGGAGAACTAATGACTGACGACAAAGCTTCGCATTTCATTGATACAGGCGATGTCTTGTTGTTTGCCTTCATGCCAGCCCTGTTCGTCGTCTATATCGTCATGCTCTACCATATCATCATCAAAGGTATGCCTGTTACTCTCGACTACCAGGAGCGGAACTGTATGCAGTAGTAATTGCTTAGTGCGGAAGAAAGATTTCTGCATGGACGCCGACTCCCAGGGGAGCTCAGAGGAATCTCGTAAGGCTGCCCAGTACAAGCAGGTCAAAAAAGGTGAGACAGAAAAAGGACGATTTCTGTAAGGGGCATTTTTGCTGAAGAGCTGCGTCGCACGCACCGCCGGACACTGGTGCAGGAGTCAGAGGTTCAGGTCAACCACAGCAACATCCTGGGCATGGGCCACTTCAGCTGCATCTTTCTCGGCACCCTCACACGCCGCCGCAAGAACCCGGCCGCCACCAATCGAACCTACCTCTTTGTCAGCCAAAAGGCTCTCCAGAATCTCTCCGCCCACCCACCCAAACTCCTCCCTGAAAGTCTAGGTGGCCATCAAACAGGTGAACCAGCAGACGCCGGGACGCTTCTGCGATCTGATCCAGGTTTCCCTGATTGTCTTGCAAAAGCAGGCAAGAGGAAGCCATGAAGCAACCAAGGAGGGACAGGAGCTGGCCAGCCTGTCGCACGAGAACATTGTGGTGCTGAAGGGCATCTGTCTGGAGTCCAGGTTCGGGCCCATGCTCCTCACCGAGTACCTGGAGGGCGGGAGTCTCAAGGACCTCCTCGGCAGAGTACGGGTGGGTCACTCATCACTCCTCCATCTCCAATTTCAAGCCCCCACTCTAGTGCATTCCAGGCTGGCTACCAGGAGAGGATGAGCTATCCCGAGTTGGCCGGAGCTCTGGCCAGCGTGGCCAAAGCTCTGGCCTTCCTGCACTCCCGGGACCATCTGCACAGGGACATTGCCGCTCGCAATGTCGCCTATTCATCCTCCAATCCTCCCGCTTCATGTATTTCCCATCACAGATCCTCCTGTCCACTCGCTCCCTGAAAACGGCCCTCGTCAAGCTGGGCGACTTCGGTCTGGCGGTCAGTCAGCCCAGCTACAGCATCAGACCCAGCTCGCGCCCCATACCCATTGCCTACATGACACCGGAAGCCTTCCTCTACGAAGAGGCCTGCGCCCAGAGCGATATCTGGTTCCCTGACGCCAGTTCTAATATTAAGAGGGGTTTTCTGTAAGGGTCAAGAAACTCAACAAACAAATTTTACTCGGATTTTTGAAAGTTGGGCTCAATCGATGGGCTATATCATCAGATACTTGGCCCTGAAAACCGTTTTCAAAATTTCAGCTTTGCATTGGAGATATGAGATATGAGATATGACCCTCCAAATCATGCCTCTATAGGTCAATGGGATGTAAAACCATTGCCTAAATGTTCAGAAACAGGTGAGCTTTCGAATTTTTTATGTTGGTGGCTACTAGCCCAAGCTATGCCTATTTGAAAAAGTTTATGTCAAAAATCGCAATTTTGGGCCATTTTTGGACCTCATTTCACAAAAATGGCCATATCTCTAATACAAAACTGAAATTTTGAAAACAGTTTTCAGGGTCAAGTATCCGATGATATAGCCCATTGAGTGACACCAACTTTCAAAAATCCGAGTAAAAAAGTTTCTCAACCCTTGCAGACACCCTCTCTTAACAATCCCATGGGACAGAACAGGGGATACCCATCTTATAATGGAACTGTCCCTTGTCCTGTCCCATGGGATTATTAATATTAGAACTGCCCTCTGGATAGCCCCAGAAGAGCCCACCTATTACCTATATGGAAACGGAACTGCGGCAGGGCTTTCGGGATGCTGATCTGGGAGCTGGTGACCGTCGGCGGAGTGGCCTGGGAGGGCAGCCTGGTCCGGGACATCCAACTCCGCGTCACCTCGCCCGACTGCCACCTGCGCCACCTCCCGTCCCCGCCTCGCATGCCATCCGCCCTGCACTTTTCCCCCCTGCCAACTGCCCTCCTCTATCCTATCAGCCTTTCAGAGAGTGCCTGATGCATGCCTGCTGGGCCCTGGCCAAAGGACAGCGACCTAGTGCTGAGCGCCTCCAGCTTCAGCTGGCCTCTCTCCATCTGGCTGAAGAGGAGGTGCCTGTGCCAGCTCTCCCGCTGCCCGCTGCTCCGCTGCCAACCAACCAAGGTCAGAAAAAAGAAAAGGAGAAGGGGGTACTGGGTTCATCTTTTTTGTTTCTGAGAGCTTTTCTGAGAAGGTCAAATATCTGAAATAGGAGGACGGAGAAAAATTTTTACCCCCCTTTTTTATATTTCTTTACGAAAATAGACATGTTTTTAAGACTTTTGGTAGAGCATGAGTGGTAAAAACTCAAAATTCGATTTTTGGCGAATTTTTGAAGGTTAAAAACGGTCGATTTTTTAATCATTTATAACACTCGATCTGCTCAACTGATTTTAACGATTTGACCACCATTAGAACCGTCTCGTTGAGGAGAATATTTCATTTTTTTTCCTTATATCTCTACGATCATTTCTCGCCAGGTTTCTAAATTTGACAAGGTGTTCTCGGCTGTTGCCAAGATGCGCGGCCTCACCTCAAGACACCACCTAGATGAAAATTCATGGCAAAATTCAACCGATCTCAATAAAAAACCCTGAATTATACATGTTCAAATTTTTGAAACATCAAGATTTTTGGTTTTTGACCATAAATAGAGCAATACTAAAAATTTCAAATATTTCTCTCACCAGCTTCAAGACATTACTATTTCGGACGTACAAATCAGCTAATTTCATTGAAAAACCATAGACTTATGCATGTTCAAATTTTCGAAACATCAAGATTTTGGGTTTTGACAATAAATCGATAAATAACAAATATTTCAAAAATTCCTTTTGCCAGCTTCAAGATATTACTTTGCCGGAAGTACCTGTAAAAATTCAGCAAATTTCATTGAAAAACCAGTGATTTATGATTTTTCGTATTTTGAAACATCAAAAAATTGAGTTTTGGGCGAAATTCAAAAAATTACGCCAAGCGCCAAAAATGGTCCCGAGGCACCGCCTAGACGGACCTTCATGCAAAAAATCAGCCAATTTCGTTGAAAAACCGAGGAGTACGGGCCTCGGACACACACATTTTTTTTTTTTTATATATATATATATATATATATATATATATATATATATATATATATATATATATATATATATATATATATATATATATATATATATATATATATATATATATATATATATATATATATATGCGGAAAGACGGACGCAAAAATGAGGTAACTGGTTAAGCTGGCCTTGGCCGCCCGCCGCTTCGGGCAGGGCGCCAGAGCTCCTCCGGCCTCCGGGCACGGGTGCTACGGCCCCTACGCTTCGCCTAGCATGCTTCGCATGCTAGGCTACGCTCCGGGGCCTCCGCACCCATGCCCTCCGGCCTACGGAGCTCTGACTGCCCTGCCCTCCGCGGCAGGCGGCCTTCGGCCGCGCAAAAATATATGTAAAATTACCTGAAATGTCAGAAAAATGGGGTGTCATCTGGCGTAAATAAAATTTTTACTTCAATATTATAAATTTTTTGAAATTTTGAAAAGTGAAAATTTGATTTTTTGTAAATAACTTGGCAAGAAATGATCTTAGAGATATGAACAAAAAAATGAAATATATTCCTAAATGAGACGGTTCTAATGGTGGTAAATCGTTAAAATCCGTCAAGCAGATGGAGAGTTACATTTGATTACATAATCGACCGTTTTTTAACCTTCAAAAATTCGCCAAAAATCGAATTTTGAGTTTTGACCACTTATACTCTACCAAAAGTTTTAAAAACATGTCTACTTTTCATAAAAAAATATAAAAAAGGGGGGAAAATGTTTGTCTCTGTCACTTTTTGACCTCTCACAAAAGCTCTTTTAAAACAGGGGGTTCAGTACAGTACGCGTGAAAAATCTTGAAAAATCGGTTCAATCTGCATTTTTGAAAGATAGCATAATATAAAGTTCATTAATGAGCGAGCTGCTAAAAAAGATGGCGTTGCATGGAGGTAAGGTAAACAAGTGCAACTGGTAAGGATATCTTAGCGCTGCAAACTTTTTTTTCCAAAATTCAGTTTTGAGAGACATGACAACTTTCGTGAATTGAGGTCAAAAATAACTCAAAATCGCAATTTTGGACGCCGTCTTTCTTAGCTCAAGCTGGAAGTAATACATTTCGAACATATTCCTTACAACCTCAAATACCTTTTCCACCACTAATTTCTTATTTCAGAGTGTTTTAAGGGAGTTTGAGTTTTGAGATTTGGGAGCGTTTTATTAAAATCGACCGGAAATTTTTCGAGTATATCCATAAAAATTACGTGAAAAATTTGAATTTTAAATATTGAAAACGAAAGGCTGTTTATTACCAACATGTATGGCATTGATCAAGTAATTTTCTACCCCCTTCGTCTATTCGCATTTGCAGTCAACCCTTCCCTCCCGCCCACCGCCGCTACCACTCTCTCCCCCTACAACACCAGCAAGGCCACAGGCTAGAGCCTCTACAACTCCAACCTGGACCAGAAACAACAGCTGGTCTCAGAGGGGGAGTTGATTCCGGTCCTGACGCCTCCTGTTCCAGCCGGCACGCTTTTCTCTTCCATCTCGTCTTCACTTCACCCTTTGCCACATTTTCAAGCGTTCAGTCATTTCTTGCTTTCGTTCCTCCAAAGAAGACGAGTGGCAATTTCGTCAGAGCAGACGCAGTGCCGGCATGCTACCAAAATATGTCACAGCCCTTGCCACAACGCTACGCTCAGTGGGAAAGCTGGAAAGGCACATACGAACGCGAAAACAGCTGGGATACAACGGTAGAGCTAGACTCTCCCGTCCTTCTCCAACCCGGCGCCAGAGGGCTGACTAACGGTGCCTTGCGTTTGGCCAGGTAGTGCGTTTTCAAAATGACTGTATTTAGGTTGGAGAAGAATCAGCTCAAGTTCCGGCGTGTCATCAATCTGATTTATGCGGTTTTAATGGGGCCTTGAAATGAAATCTAGCAAATCACTGAGTCGTCAATTTTTCTGGCTCAGAATGTTTAGTATGCGAAGCATTTTGTAATCAGCTTTCCAACCTGGGCTATGCCAAGATGGAGCTGAGGGCTGGGGAATTTCGATATCTTCAACCCCGGTCCTTAGACCATCTCTTCAGTCTTTATCCTCACCTCACTCTGCCTTCGAACAATTTTGACCACAAAAAGCAGTGAACACAGTGTTATTGACATAAAGAACAAAAAAGCACCATTTTGGAGGCATGTCCCGCCCCCCTATAGGGGGGATTACAGTCACCTGTATTCCCCCCTATAGAGGGGGCCACAAACAGCCTGTATTCCCCCCTATTGGGGGGGCCACAGACAGGCTGTAATCCCCCCTATATGGGGGCTAGCACGGGAGGAGGGGGGAGGAGAGGGAGCCATTGAGAATAGCGCGCTTTAGGGAGATGTAGCATCTATGGATTAGGCGCAGGTCTGCCAGTAGCCGACGCTCCTCAAGCGTTTCCCAGCCCAGCACTGCACAGCGGCCTTTGTACCCGCCCCCAGGGCTCCTCGTGTTAGTCCTGCGAAAGATGTACAACGCAAAACGCCGCTGCACTTTTTCTAGAAGTGAGATGTCAGCCGAGAGGACAGGATACCATGCTTGAGAGGCATACTTGAGATGTGGACGAACATAGGTGATAAATGCTCTTTTTAGATTTGCCATGGAGGGTGAGTTGAAGGCTTTGCAAACCAGGAAAGAGGCAAGATTAGCTTGTGAAATAGCCGAGGCTATTTGAGGCTTAGAAGACAGGGTGGGACAGAAAATGATGCCAAGATCACGCAGAGGTGCTGATGAGAGAGTGATTTGGGTGCCATTGAGGGTGAAGGATGGAGGGTCTCCACGGTGTCAGTTCTTTGCCGGACTTTTCACATTGCCGGACATTTTGTTTTTGACTTGTAGTTTTCGTAGCGACCGATAGGGAGCTACTACGGCTACCACCATAAGTCGTGGAGTACCAAGGACTGACAATAGTACCAGGAGTAGGGCGTAGCCGGCGCAAGAACTTCAGAAAAATGGAAAAAACGAAATGTCCGGCAAAGTGTGTTGTCCGGCAAAGTACTGGAGGGGTCTCCACTCCCACAGCGCAGGTGGACACACTTTTCTGGCGCCACAGGCAGCTGCCACTCCTCTGCCCAGTCCCCGAGTGCTGCCAGCCCTGCCCGAATTGCTGCTGGAGAAGGAGAGGCTAGGCGCACGTCGTCGGCATAGAAGTAGCAGCTAAGCCCTGGGACCTGATTGAGTCGCCATGCTAAGGATAGCATGAAAACATTGAACAGAGTAGGGCTGGCAGATCCTCCCTGAACTATGGACGAGGTCACCTGAAAACTGTTAGAGCAGGCATCTCCGACCCTTACCCTGCATGTGCGTTTTGTTAGAAAGCTCTCAAGCCAGAACAGGAGTTCGCTGCTGAAGCCAAGGCAGGCGCATATGTGCAGAAGCTTGCTGTGGCCCACTCTATCGAAGGCCTTGCTGAAATCAATGTAAATGACATCGATGCTTGCTTCCTGAGTGAGAATTTCGGCAACATAGGCTTGGAAGGCGAGTAGGTTAGAGGTGGTAGAACAACCGGGCCTAAAGCCATGCATGTTAGGTGGGAAAAGACGCCACACCTTCTCTAGCTGGCGACGAAGGTGGTAGGATAGCAGTCTGTCAAACACCTTGGACAGTGCAGACAGCAGGGCGATGGGACGATAGGAGGAGGGAGCTGAGGGCGAGCCCTTCTTCTTAAAGATGGGCACCGTGACGCTTTCTTTCCACTGAGAAGGGATCTCGCGGGTGGCCAGACAGAGTTCGAGCAGCATGCTTAAGGGGACGTGAAGGCTGGATGCGCAGTTGCGGACAAGGAAGGGTGTCAGCCCATCCGCACCTATAGAGTGCTTGGGTTGCATGCTGCATGCAGCCTTATACACAGCAAACTCGTCCACTCTGAGGGGGCCAACAGGCGCATGGGGAGCGGGAGTGCAGCAGGGGGTGGGGAGGCGCGGTGAGCTCTGTGGTGAGGGGTGGGAGAGCGACCATTGGGATGACAGCAGGGAAAAGGAGGCGGCAGATTGCCACTGTCATGCATGAACACTGCCCCAAAAATTTCCGCAAACACAGCTGCTTTCTCAACATTGGAGGAGATGAGGGGGATTGGGGGTTGAGTGGGCACTGAGGATGAGGAGGGCTGTGCTGAGGGGGGTTTGAAAGTGCTCAACTCGGTAAGGACTAACTAGTAGGTACTGCCACAGTGAAAGGACGAGCCTTTTAAAACTTCAAGCAGCTACACCCTATATAGCGGTATAGACTAACTAGTAGCATGACGAATGCTGTAATCTGTAGGTTGGTTGCAAACTGCACCAAACTTGGTTTGTAGATCTGGGATCTGCCCTTCTACACCAAACGCGACGGGATCGGAATGATGTGCGGAATCCGGAAGCACGGCATTCGCTGCAAACACACCTGGAGAAAGAACTGCCCACACGCCACCAACGCCCGCATCCACGCCCTCAGCATCCACAGCACCAACATCGACGCCGACATCCGCGGCCTCGGGCTCGGAGTCCTTCTTCTCGTTGCGCGGCCAGGGCTTGAGGATGGGGGAGCGGAGGTCAGCGGGGTCCTTGAGCTTCTCCGGCGTAGGGGTGGGGGAGCGGAAGGAGAGGTCGAGTTGACGCTGGGCGGCAGACTTCTTCATGATCGTCTTCCACGCGAACCCTGTCAATACATTGCCATTGAGATGGAACAAGAAGAGGGTAGGCTAAAGAGGAATGACCCAGCTTGGGGCGCTTCAGGCGGCGGAGTGGCGGCGGGGGCGAGTCCTTGACCTGGGCGTCCATGTTCTCCTTGTCCTTGGCGTCCTTGTGCACCCCGGTGTCCGCGTCCATCTTGAGCTTCTTGGCCGTCGCTGGCGTGGCTGTGGGCGGCAGGTGCTTGAGCAGGGAGAAGGGCTCGCCGTCGTCCTTCTCGTCGTCCTGGAGGCGGCGGCGCTCGCAGTCCTTCTTGTTCAGCATCTTCAGCAGGCGCTCCACGACCTCCAGGCACTCGTGGGCGACGGACTGTTCCATGTCGAGGGCCTCGACGATGAGTTTCCCTTGTACTTTCTGGAGTCCAAGCCGCATCTCCGTAGTACATCCAGCGGGCATCGGCATCCTCCTGGTTCCTTGCTTGCAGGCTGCAGCTGGGTGGTGCAGTAGGCGAAGGGCGGGAGGATGGCGGAAGACAAAGAAGGGCGACTAGAGCACGAATGATTTCTCAGCCTCACCCACACTCCAGGGCCCAGGGGATTGCCTCATCTACCGTATAGCATGTCCCGGAGACGCCCCACAACGCGCCTGTTCGAAATATGACACTTTCAGGCATTTTTAGACAAAAATATGAAGAATTAGGGCAGGTTCGCTAAAAATACCCCCGTTTGGCCATGTTAGGTTTGAACATGGCCCATTTAGAAAATTTTAGGTTTGCTTTTGCAAACCTAAAATGCGAACATGGCCCCGTTCGCGTTCGCACGTTTTGACCCCCGTTGGGCAAGTCTGCGTAGAGATAGCGATCAACCATTACAAGACACAAAGTTTATTGCGTTTTTAGTCAAATCCAAAAGACAGAAATTCGAGGAAACTCCCTTACGAATAATGATGATATTATTCAAAAGGCTTCAGTAGAACCAAAGTTATTATGCCCTTTTGAACTGCCGCCCAAGGCTTGGCCAGGGGGCAATACCCAGGGATTAACCCCAAACAGTTTAAACAGTTTTTCCTATGCTACAACATGTAAAACTTAAGGATTTTTTCTCAAAATTTTGCTTGAAAGGTAAACAAGGTATTCTCGGCGGTTGCCAAGATGCGCGGCCTTACCTCAAGACACCAGCTAGATGAAAATTCATGACAAAATTCAACAGATCTCAATGAAAAACCATGAATTATACATGATCAAATATTTGAAACATCAAGATTTTTGTTTTTAGACTATAAATCGAGTAATACTAAAAAAATTCCTTTCGCCAGCTTCAAGATATTACTTTCCCGGACGTACATACCAAACATCAGCTAATTTCATTGAAAAACCATAGACTTATGCATGTTCAAATTTTGAAACATCAAGATTTTGGGTTTTTGCCAATTAAGAGGTAGTTTATGAGAGGATTGAGAGGCCTTGTAAGAGGGGTATTCCATTTCCCGAAAATCGAAAGTTCGAATTGGGAATCGTCATTAGGCCATGGTTTTGGTCCATTTAGTTGTGATCTCAACCCAACAAATCCTGGCCCAAAATATTGCTTAGTTACTGAGAAATGGCCATTTTTGTAACACCTACTTTTTTGACCTCTGGATGACCTAAAAATCGATTTTTGGCCAATTTCAACCAAGGTTTTTTGATCAACCCCAGGCTTTTATATATCAATCGAACCGCAAAACTATAACAAATTTCATGGTGCCAATTATTCATCCCAAAAGAAAAGTTTTTTTAATCAATTTTTTAAAAAACCGATTTTCGCAATTTTCAATTTTTGTCACAAAAAAACTGATTTCTAAAAATGATCAAAAAATTCAAGGCTAAGACCTAGCCTATCTTTTTATTCATATTTTTGCCGTCATTTTGGTATATATAACTTTGCCAATTGCGTTGTTAGCATTGGAAAATTTTTTGATTCAAAATTCCCAGTCCGATTTTCGTCCTATGTTATAACATAGGCAAAAAATGGCCAAAAAAATTTTGTTCGCAAAATTCAAATTTTTCGGCATGAAATGCTCTTATTGCGCGTCGAATAGTAGTTGGTGCATGGTGCGGCCTTGGTGCTTGTTGGTGCGGTGTCAGACGATAAACAGACGACATCGATAGTGAAGCCTGTTTCAAGAACCTGGAGTGGAGGAGTGTTTGGGGGATGGCGATGCGAGTCTAGCTGTTCACCTGGCCCGGGCAGCTTCCCGGCCGGCTGGAGCAGCGGCCTGCGCACTCTGGGCGTCCAGTACGGCTGAGCCCAGACCTTCCTGGTCTCTTGCATCATCCCCTGTCTACTCTCCTTCTTCGCCTTCCCCTGGCCTATTTAGGTAGGCAGGGATACGAGAGCTTCGTGGAGGACGACGGGCAGCGCGCCTGCGTCTTCGAGGAGCTCAACATCATCAACGCCGGCGAGTTCAAGACCGCCGTCAGCGTTTCAGGGGACCCTGGCATAGCTATCTCCCCTCCTTCCAAGGTCTACTCATCAACTTTTCTTCTTTCTTCAGTCCAAGCGTCAAAGGGGACCTCTAGACTCTAAGTCCCCCTGCCATTTGGTGCTAGACATCTGAAGCTGTCCCGTGTGGCTGCCGGTTTTTGATTGCAGCATGGCAACCATCTTCCGCATGAGACGGGAGGACGAGATCGATGGCTGCTGTGGGACCTGCCGACCGTTCGGGGCCCACTCCGTCTTCCGCATCCGCTGTTTCTCCTGCCGCCGGGTCTACTGCAACGAGGGGCTCGACGCCGTGTTTGACCCGCCCGGCAGCGCCTCCAGGGACGTCTGGGACGTCCTCAACGTCATCACCAACCAGGACGGCAGCGCAGACTTCGACTTCATCTGCCCCCGCTGCATCATGCGGCGGGGAGGCGCGGGGTTGGAGCCGACCAGCCTGCTGCAGCAGGCGCACCTGGCCGGTCTGCGCATCCCCCACTTCACCGCCATCCGACCACGGGACTACCACTACGTCGGATCGGTCTACGAGCCCAACCCCAGCCCCCGCGGCCGCCGCTCCGCCACCGGGAGTAGCCGCCACGGGGCCACGGCACGCAGTCCGGCAAGACGGGACGAGCAGCGAGGGAGCGGCCGCCACAGCGACGACCGCCGAAGCGAGGGCCGCCAAGAGGGGCGGCACCGGGACGAAGGAGAGCGGGCCCGGGGGTCAGGAGACTGCGAGCGGATGCCGGCCAGCGCCGGGGGCCACCGCCCCCCCGCCCACCGGCCCAGCGGGGCCCACGGCCAGACGGGCCTGGTCAGCCTCGACCAGCAGACGGGCAGCCGCTTCTTCTACGACGAGAACAGGGCAGGCGACTGGACGCGGACGCCCCAGCGTTGGGACGAGGGACCTCCGACGGGACGTGCGGCGACAGCCGCCCACCGCCGGGAGGAGCGGCGCCCACGGAGCCCGTCGTACTACAGCCCGGTCAGCCTCGCCCGGTCTGACCGAGTCCACGACTGGCTGCGGCAGTCCCCGGAGCCGGACGTGTGGCGGCCACTGCAGGGCCTGGACGGTCCCGGGGGCAGATCTCCGCCTCCGCCCTACCGGCCACCGTCCATCCCGTTCGAGGACCCGCCGCCGCTAGGCCTCCCGCCTCCGCTTCAGCCGACACCGGCGAGGCAGGCTCCTGGACCCTGACCAGGCGCCCTTCCGCCGCTGTCACCGATTCCAGGCCAGGAGGCCCAGCGGCCGGAGGGTAGCCTGCGCAGTGCTCGGCCCCTGTCCCCTGACGAGCGGGACCAGTTTGAGAACAGGTCCCAGCTCGGGGGCGGCAGCCGATGCTCGTCGAGGCAGTCCAGAGAGAGCCGACGGCCACTGCTCAGCCCACGCTCTTCGGCTTCCGCCTCGAGCCAGAGCCGGGGCCCAGCTTCCAGACGGTCAGAGAGTTGCAGCCGAGGGCCGTCCTCAGGGCAATCGAACACGCCTCCGCCCAGCCGCCAGACGCGGAGCTCGAGGCGAGGAGGCGAGCGACTGGAGGACCTGCAGGCAGAGGTCCTGCGGGCCACGGCGGCCGCCCTGCAGGCCATGACGCTCCGCGAGGGGCGCCAGGGCAACCAGGCCCGCCGCAACACCGGCCTGCCCAAGTGGAAGCGGGGCCCGGAGGTGTTCGACGGCAAGGACATCACCCAGTATGCACGCTTCCGCAACTGGGTCCGCTCCGTCCTCGACTGCAGCGGGGCATCCAAGAGGGAGCGTTTCTACCACCTCTACAACGCCCTCAAGGGGCGGGCCAAGGAGAAGGTGGCCCAGCTGGACCCCGGCGTGGAGGGCAGCTACGCGCGGGCCAAGCGGATCCTGGACGCGACCTACGACCGCGAGGACCTCCTCCAGTCCGCCCTGTTCCAGCAGCTTGCGGAGCTGGAGCCGGCGGCGGATGGGGACCTGGCCAGCCTCGAGTCCCTCTCCGACAAGCTCATGGCCATCGACGCCAGCCTGCGAGCGGCGGGGGTCTCCGCGGCCTCCATCGACGCCCACAGCTTCACAGCCTTCGCCAAGCTCCCCCCAGACCTCGCAAAGATGATCCAGCGGGAGCGGATCCGGAGAAGAGAGCGCCCAGTCCCCAGCGTGGCCATGCTCTTGAAGGAGCTTCAAACGGAGATCAACCTCCTCCGCCACTGCGGGCCCACGGTGACCGGGCAGCGGAAGGAGGCCAGCTTGGACGTGCTCAACGTCGCCGCCTCCAAGGGGCCTAGCAAGAGGCCAGCCCCAGGGCCCAGCTAAGCAGCAGGCCTCCGGGGCAGGCGCGGCAAGCTCGGGGAGCTCAGCCGGCGCCTCGCAGGAGCAGCGGCCGAAACGGAAGGGGGGCAAGGGCTTCTGTGCAGCGCTGCCGCAGCTCTGCCGGAAGTCGGGGACACTGGCCCAAGGACTGCCCCAAGTACCCTACGGCCGACAAGCGCTTCGAGTTTGCCAAGAACGAGAAGAAGTGCTTCAACTGCCTCGGCGGCGGTCACCAGACAAAGGATTGCCGGTCGAAGTTCAAGTGCCGCACGTGCAAGGAGGCCCTACCACAGCAGCCTCCACGGCGCCCGGGGCCTGAAAGGCCCGGGCGGGGAGGCCAGCGCAGCGACGGTGGGCGGCGGCAAGACCCGATGGGCTGCACAGCATCCTCGCCACCTTTGAGCCGCCCGTCAGCCGCCCGGGGTCCACCTCAACGGTCCGGGCCCGGGCACTGCTGGACAGCGCGGCCAGCCGGGTCTGGATCACCGACGCCCTCGTGGACCAGCTACGCCTTCGCCGCCTGCCGCCTGTCAGCATCGAGGTGGCCTACGCTGGTCAATCAGGAAACAAAGTTCATCAGGTCCCACCCGGTCCTGATTGAAATGCGAGACCAGCGCGGTGGCTGCCTCAAGCTGCAAGCGTACACGGCGGCCGCGGTCTGCCCCGACATCCTCCTCGGCGGTTTCCGCATCAAGCCCAGCTCATCGACGGCATCGGGGGCAGCAACCGCCGCTTCGAGAACGAGCCAACGCCGGCCCTGCGCAGCTTCAACGTCCAGCTCCTCATCGGCCTCACCGCCTACCACAAGGTGCTCGGGACGGATGGGATCGCCGTCACCGACCTCCTGGTTGCCTACGACTCCGCCTTCGGCCGGATCCTCAAGGGAGCCGTCAGGAGCGAGGAGTGCAAGGTGGTGAGTCTCGCACAGCTGCCACCGCCACCACCTGCCTCGTCCTGGACCAGCCACTCACCTTCCCTCAGCTCTTGCGCCGCCACACAGCCCTGGTGGAGGTGGGGTTTGCGAAGGACGCGGATCTGCACACCACGCGGCGGGACGACCGGACGGTGCAGTTGCTCAAGGAGGTGACCCGCGATGAGAGCGGCGCCTTCACTGTGCCCATCCCGTTCAAGCCCGGCGCCCACACTCTGGCGACCAACTTCGGCCAGGCGTTCGCACGGGCCCAGCAGACCCACGACCGCCTCTCGGCAGAGGAGCGGGACACGTACTACGGCGAGTTCGAGAAGCAGGCCGCCGAGGGTGCCATCGAGCCCGTCCCGACAGGGACAGGCACCCAAGGGGCTTGTCCATTTCCTCGCCCACTTCAAGGCCCCGGGCGGCAAGAAGTGCCGCGGTGGTGGACGCCTCCTCCAAGTGCCGGAGGGGTGCCCAGCAGGTGGCTCAACGACCTACAACCAGCCCGACCTGCTCGACGATTACTCGCCAGTCCAGCTGGCCCTCGCCGGCCAGTTGGCCTTTCCACCGACATCCGGCAGCGTTCTGCGCGATGCGGGTCCAGCCTCAGCCAGGACGACGCCCTACGCGTCATCCTGCCACTGGACGAGACCGAGCCCATCTCCCGCAGCAACTACGCCGTATCGCGCTTCATTCCTCATCATGGGCTGCGTCGCCAGCCCGCGGCTCCTGCAGGCCTGCTTGCGCAAGCTGGTGGCCGACACCGTGGAGGGCAGCGAGCACCACGGACTCAGCGTCGAAGAGCTGAACAAGGTGCCAGCGGCGACGTACGCCGACAACGTGATCTGGTCCTTCTCCAGCGAGAAGGAGGGCCTCAGGGTCAGCGGCCTCCGGGGGCTGTTCGCGGCGGGCGGCTTCGAACTCAGGAAGTTCGCCAGCAACTGCAAGGGGCTGATCGAGGCCCTGCCCGAGGACGCTCGCCTGGACGAGAGCCCGTGGGAGCGCTGGGCTTCGGTGGTGGACGGAGGAGGACGTACTACCCTCCAGCTGGCCAAGTTTGACGACGTCGGCGACCATCCCACAGCCCGGGAGCTGTGCAGCGCGGTGGCCAGGACGTTCGACCCCTTCGGCCTCGCGGCCCCGGTTGTCCTGGCGGGCCGGCGCCTGATGCAGCAGTCGCACCCGGCCTGCAAGTCCTGGGACAGCAAGGTCCCCAAGGAGGTCGCGGCGGGCTGGCAAGCCCTGCGGCCAAACCTGGAGGGCCTGGCCGCCCTCCGAGTTCCCCAACGGTTCAAGGCCCGGCCGGGGCCCGCGGTCCTGGCGGTCTTCTCAGACGCCAGCCTGGCCTCCTACGGCTTCGCCATCTACCGGGCGACGCCCGGCAAGGGCGAGGCCACGCTCCTGCTGGCCAAGGCCCAACTCGTACCCACCAACCCCAAAGGCCTCATCCTCACCGTTCCCCGTCGCGAGCTGTGGGCAGCCGTGGCGGCGAGCAGAGCGGCAGCGGGCCTGCGGAAGGTGCTGGGCGGCTTCGGCTCCATCGTCCACTTCATCGACAACGCGGCGGTGCTTGCCTGGGTCCGTGCGGGTGAAGCCCCCGCGCCTACGAGAGCCGCCGGGTGGTCGAGATCGCGGAAGCGACGCCAACGGCCACCTTCGCCTACGTGGCCTCCGAACTGAACCCAGCCGACTGGGTCACCAAGGCCCGGACCAGCGCCGAGCTGCTCCAGTCCACCCTCTTCCACGAGGGCCCCGCCTTCCTGGCCCTTCCACGCGCCCAGTGGGAGGAGGCCGCGGGCGGGCCCGGCCCGGCCGGGGAGCTCCTGGCAATGACGGCGGAGGCGGCCCCGGCAGGGCTGCTCGGGCTGCTAGACCTGAGCCACTTCGGCAACCTGCGACGGCTGCTCACGGTCGCCGCCATCATCCTGCGCATCCTCCAACGGCGAGGGGGACCGGCAAGGGCTCCGCCGCAAGCGCCGACGCCGTGGACGCCGGCGGACACGCCCTCGTGGGACAAGCGGCAGCCGGCGTACTCGCGCCTCATCCAGGAGGTGCAGCGGCAGGCCTATCCGGAGCTCTGGGAGTTCCTGCAGGACGAGGCCCTGGCGACACCGGAGGGCAAGAACCAGGCGTGGCAGTTCGGGGCCCATCTCGACGACGGCTTCATTCGCGTCGGGAGTCGGTTCGGGGAGTACGAGCCGGCGGCGGACAAGAAGCCGCCCATCCTCCTGCCCATCAAGCATCCCTTCACCGTCCTCATCATCCTGCACGTGCACACGACGAACGTGCACGCCCCGGCGACGACCACGCTCGGGGTGCTCCGGCTGCAGTTCTGGGTCACCGGCGGGGTGCAG
>JASANA010008477.1:0-66545 GCA_030248095.1 Ptycholaimellus sp. GST1_10
TGATGGCAGTTGGCCAATTTGTCATCGTGTCCGTGGAGGTGGAGCTGGAAGCCATCCAGGTTTCCGTCTGCCAGGTACGCCACCGACCTCTTCTGCTGGGCAGAGTGAGGAGGGGGGCAGGAGGCAGGAGACCCTTTGAGGTCTGGAGTGGGTGCCTTCCAGACGGGAACTTCATGACGCTGTACACGTTCATGCAGTTGCCAGAGTTGTTGCGGAAGCCATCCATGATTCTGTAGGCCTGGTACACCACTGACCTCTGGCTGCAGGCACAGGAAGGAAGGGGAGTGATAGTGATGGCCTTCGTGGAGTTAGAGAGATGTCTTCCAAGGCAGAGCTTCATGGCACTGTGCGTGTACATGTAGCTGCCGGAGTAGAAGGCGGCGCAGATGCCAGACTCGTTCCGCTTGATGCTGGAGCAGAGGATGGGCAGCAAGCAGTGGCTGCAGTCAAATGGGTGGAGTTTGGAGGCCAGTTGAATGTTGCCGATGGCGAGCTGGAAGTGGCAGAGGCCGCAGCCAAAGTTGTCCAGGATGCTGAACACGTTGCAGCCCGTGGCCTTCAGGTTCCAGTTGTGGCCATCCAGAAAGCCACAGCAAGAGCAGTGGGTGTCTGGGAACTACGCGGTCTTCAAGGACGGGCAGAAGGAGGAGGGCGCAGGTCTCTGGATGGCCCTTTGTGGATGGCATTGCTGTCAGAGCATGCGCAGAGGATGAAGGCCTCAAAGGCATTGCACTCTCAGTTGACTCTGTCCATGAAGTAGTCCTTCTGGCCATAGGTGAGCAGGCTGGGGTTGCAGATGGCTGGCAGGGAGTAGAGGCCGCAGTGGATGCAGTCCACTAGGCTGTGCCCAGGCAGGCTGTTGTTAATCATCGAAGAGTAGAGGTCGATTCTGAATTGGTTTCGCCAAGTGTCTTCCAGTTTCTTGCGCTGAGATTCACCTAATCAGAAGATTAGTAAATCTAGATGGGCAGAGTCGAAAGACATTGGCCGATTCTGAATCAGGCTGGTCTTCTCCAGTGATGCTCAAAAGTTTACAAATCCAAAAGGATTCATAAATGGTGATGGCCGGTGTAGATTGCAGCTGGCGGCAGTGAATTTGAAAACTGATTGGAGCCAATTTCCAAACTCGAGCAGCAGAGGCGTAGCTTCTGCTGGATAGCTGGCTGCTGTTGACCAGCGAAGATTGCAGCAGGCAGCAATGAGTTCTAAAAACTGATCGGAGCCAATTTTCAAACTCGAGCAGCGAAATGAAGCTTCAGCTGGAAGGCCGGCAGCTGCTGTCCAGTGAGGGTTGCAGCGGGTAGCAGCAAGTTTGAAACTTGACCAGAGCCAATTTTGAAACTCTAGCAGCAGACGCAAAGATTCCGTTGCTGGCTGGTGGCTGCAGGGAATTTTAGAATCCATTCAAGGATAATGAAATTGCTGTCAACGATGCTTTTGTAGATAGCAGGAAAACAACTTTTCAGTTAGTTTTCGATGCTCAAGCAGCAAAGTTGATCTTGTGCCGATGGAGACTGGGGCTGGTAGTGGAGTGCTTTGTAAACTGACAATAGCCCAATTTTCAAGTCCAGCTGCGAAGCCTTTTTTGGAGCTGGTTGGCTAGCAGCAGTAGAGATTTTTCAAAATCCGTTCAAGGATAATGAAATTCTGTCAACAATGCTTTGACAATGGCATGAAAAGAAACTTTTCAGTTAATTTTCAATGCCCTGAAGCAAAGTCAAATCTGGTCGGCATAGAACGATTTCACAAAATCCATAAGGATAGAGTGAAATCATTGAAGCAGGCTGGTAGTTGAAGAGGAACTTTTCAGTTCGCTCTGGACCCGTCGCAGCGGAGTACGGTGGCACTGACATTGGCTGACATCATCGATGACATTGGCTGATGTAGAGAGTTTCACAATATCCGCTCAAGGATAGTGTGAAACTTGGAGCTGTGATGTTGCTGGTGAAATCGGACATTGAAAATAGACTCAAAGTCAATTTTCAATTCCTTTGCAGCGTAGTCATAGATGCTGCCGGATCGGAGTTCTTGAGGCGGTCTCTGGCTGGGTGAAGTCCAGGCGCTGCAGGTGATTCTGTCTGGCAGCAAAGCAAAGGCAGGCATTGCAGACTGGTCTCGATTCGCTGTCCTGTCCCGGTAGATCGGTGACTGGAGCCGTTGACTCGAAAGCTGGCTGTTAGAAGGCGGCTCAATCAAAGGCTGAAGTTGTAGAAAGGGCGCTGTAGGTGGAAGTTGGGCTGGGCATTGTAGTCGGCTTTGTAGAGGTGGTAGGTCAAAGGGTACAGCTTAGCAAACCAAGCTCTCTGTACCAAATGCTGTGGTGGATTGCAGCAGTAACATAGCGAGGATCTCTTTATTCGTGCACCAAAGAGGAGAAAGTGGGGGGAATTGGGAGCAGGTTCGGACAGAATGAATACAGGCACGGCTCTGCCCGCCGCACCAGCTCAAGGTCAACGAAACTGGCTAGGGAAACGCCACATCTGTTAAAGTTTTAACTCAAAACGGTTTATAACTTTAAAAAAAATTTATCACGATTTTGTTACACCTTGTCTAGTTCTTTTTGATGTTTGAAAATTCATAAGCTTTTCATGCTGTAGCATTTTAGCCAGGGGCAGAGCTAGGTCTGGCATTTCTGGCAAATGCCCCCCGAAGCAATTTTCATAAAAGGAAAAATAGCCAAAAAAATTGCTGCACTGCATGCATGCATTTTTATATAAAATTGAGTTTTTTTGTGAAAAAATTAGCAGTCTGGCTACACATAGCAAAAAAATCCTGCGCGCTTTGCGCGCATGTAAGAAAATATAGATTATCAACTAGTATAACATGGGGTTCATTTGCACAAAGTGGCTGAACCCATGAGGTGAACTGCCGCCCCTTGTAATATTGGCTAACAAACTCTCTCTATTAGGTGGGTAGTAATCATAATCCATAAATGATACATACGTAGGCCATCTATAGATTTGAAACAATAAGGCTACCCATGCAAATGATGTTTCTTGAAGAATGGGGTCTGGGACTTAGGGGTTTTTTGGGGTGAATCCTTAGTACTGCCCCCAGGCCAAGTCCTGGGCGGCAGTTCAAAAATTTGGTAGGTATGGTGGTGACGTAGGGTAGGAGGGCATAAATCAGCAAAAATTTGGAGGAATTTGTAAAATTTTGCAAAAATTCGAAATCTTGGCACTGGAAAAAACAGATAAGTTGCAGTTGTCACAGATCCAGGAATTTTCGCCAAGGTCATATGAGATATGTTGGAGCGGCCAACATGCCTGATATTTCCTGAAAAGATGAGCAAATTTGGTTGAAAAACCACAGAGGAATCTTTGCTGACATATATAGATATATAGACTCATGGCCCTTTTTGGGGTGAATCCTTAGTACTGCCCCCAGGCCAAGTCCTGGGCGGCAGTTCAAAAATTTGGTAGGTATGGTGGTGACGTAGGGTAGGAGGGCATAAATCAGCAAAAATTTGGAGGAATTTGTAAAATTTTGCAAAAATTCGAAATCTTGGCACTGGAAAAAACAGAAAAGTTGCAGTTGTCACAGATCCAGGAATTTTCGCCAAGGTCATATGAGATATGTTGGAGCGGCCAACATGCCTGATATTTCCTGAAAAGATGAGCAAATTTGGTTGAAAAACCACAGAGGAATCTTTGCTGACATATATAGATATATAGACTCATGGCCCTTTTTGGGGTGAATCCTTAGTACTGCCCCCAGGCCAAGTCCTGGGCGGCAGTTCAAAAATTTGGTAGGTATGGTGGTGACGTAGGGTAGGAGGGCATAAATCAGCAAAAATTTGGAGGAATTTGTAAAATTTTGCAAAAATTCGAAATCTTGGCACTGGAAAAAACAGAAAAGTTGCAGTTGTCACAGATCCAGGAATTTTCGCCAAGGTCATATGAGATATGTTGGAGCGGCCAACATGCCTGATATTTCCTGAAAAGATGAGCAAATTTGGTTGAAAAACCACAGAGGAATCTTTGCTGACATATATAGATATATAGACTCATGGCCCTTTTTGGGGTGAATCCTTAGTACTGCCCCCAGGCCAAGTCCTGGGCGGCAGTTCAAAAATTTGGTAGGTATGGTGGTGACGTAGGGTAGGAGGGCATAAATCAGCAAAAATTTGGAGGAATTTGTAAAATTTTGCAAAAATTCGAAATCTTGGCACTGGAAAAAACAGAAAAGTTGCAGTTGTCACAGATCCAGGAATTTTCGCCAAGGTCATATGAGATATGTTGGAGCGGCCAACATGCCTGATATTTCCTGAAA
This sequence comes from Ptycholaimellus sp. GST1_10, assembly GCA_030248095.1. Taxonomy (NCBI): domain Eukaryota; kingdom Metazoa; phylum Nematoda; class Chromadorea; order Chromadorida; family Chromadoridae; genus Ptycholaimellus; species Ptycholaimellus sp. GST1_10. Next base: position 4,273 of record JASANA010008477.1, read on the forward strand.
AGATGAGCAAATTTGGTTGAAAAACCACAGAGGAATCTTTGCTGACATATATAGATATATAGACTCATGGCCCTTTTTGGGGTGAATCCTTAGTACTGCCCCCAGGCCAAGTCCTGGGCGGCAGTTCAAAAATTTGGTAGGTATGGTGGTGACGTAGGGTAGGAGGGCATAAATCAGCAAAAATTTGGAGGAATTTGTAAAATTTTGCAAAAATTCGAAATCTTGGCACTGGAAAAAACAGAAAAGTTGCAGTTGTCACAGATCCAGGAATTTTCGCCAAGGTCATATGAGATATGTTGGAGCGGCCAACATGCCTGATATTTCCTGAAAAGATGAGCAAATTTGGTTGAAAAACCACAGAGGAATCTTTGCTGACATATATAGATATATAGACTCATGGCCCTTTTTGGGGTGAATCCTTAGTACTGCCCCCAGGCCAAGTCCTGGGCGGCAGTTCAAAAATTTGGTAGGTATGGTGGTGACGTAGGGTAGGAGGGCATAAATCAGCAAAAATTTGGAGGAATTTGTAAAATTTTGCAAAAATTCGAAATCTTGGCACTGGAAAAAACAGAAAAGTTGCAGTTGTCACAGATCCAGGAATTTTCGCCAAGGTCATATGAGATATGTTGGAGCGGCCAACATGCCTGATATTTCCTGAAAAGATGAGCAAATTTGGTTGAAAAACCACAGAGGAATCTTTGCTGACATATATAGATATATAGACTCATGGCCCTTTTTGGGGTGAATCCTTAGTACTGCCCCCAGGCCAAGTCCTGGGCGGCAGTTCAAAAATTTGGTAGGTATGGTGGTGACGTAGGGTAGGAGGGCATAAATCAGCAAAAATTTGGAGGAATTTGTAAAATTTTGCAAAAATTCGAAATCTTGGCACTGGAAAAAACAGAAAAGTTGCAGTTGTCACAGATCCAGGAATTTTCGCCAAGGTCATATGAGATATGTTGGAGCGGCCAACATGCCTGATATTTCCTGAAAAGATGAGCAAATTTGGTTGAAAAACCACAGAGGAATCTTTGCTGACATATATAGATATATAGACTCATGGCCCTTTTTGGGGTGAATCCTTAGTACTGCCCCCAGGCCAAGTCCTGGGCGGCAGTTCAAAAATTTGGTAGGTATGGTGGTGACGTAGGGTAGGAGGGCATAAATCAGCAAAAATTTGGAGGAATTTGTAAAATTTTGCAAAAATTCGAAATCTTGGCACTGGAAAAAACAGAAAAGTTGCAGTTGTCACAGATCCAGGAATTTTCGCCAAGGTCATATGAGATATGTTGGAGCGGCCAACATGCCTGATATTTCCTGAAAAGATGAGCAAATTTGGTTGAAAAACCACAGAGGAATCTTTGCTGACATATATAGATATATAGACTCATGGCCCTTTTTGGGGTGAATCCTTAGTACTGCCCCCAGGCCAAGTCCTGGGCGGCAGTTCAAAAATTTGGTAGGTATGGTGGTGACGTAGGGTAGGAGGGCATAAATCAGCAAAAATTTGGAGGAATTTGTAAAATTTTGCAAAAATTCGAAATCTTGGCACTGGAAAAAACAGAAAAGTTGCAGTTGTCACAGATCCAGGAATTTTCGCCAAGGTCATATGAGATATGTTGGAGCGGCCAACATGCCTGATATTTCCTGAAAAGATGAGCAAATTTGGTTGAAAAACCACAGAGGAATCTTTGCTGACATATATAGATATATAGACTCATGGCCCTTTTTGGGGTGAATCCTTAGTACTGCCCCCAGGCCAAGTCCTGGGCGGCAGTTCAAAAATTTGGTAGGTATGGTGGTGACGTAGGGTAGGAGGGCATAAATCAGCAAAAATTTGGAGGAATTTGTAAAATTTTGCAAAAATTCGAAATCTTGGCACTGGAAAAAACAGAAAAGTTGCAGTTGTCACAGATCCAGGAATTTTCGCCAAGGTCATATGAGATATGTTGGAGCGGCCAACATGCCTGATATTTCCTGAAAAGATGAGCAAATTTGGTTGAAAAACCACAGAGGAATCTTTGCTGACATATATAGATATATAGACTCATGGCCCTTTTTGGGGTGAATCCTTAGTACTGCCCCCAGGCCAAGTCCTGGGCGGCAGTTCAAAAATTTGGTAGGTATGGTGGTGACGTAGGGTAGGAGGGCATAAATCAGCAAAAATTTGGAGGAATTTGTAAAATTTTGCAAAAATTCGAAATCTTGGCACTGGAAAAAACAGAAAAGTTGCAGTTGTCACAGATCCAGGAATTTTCGCCAAGGTCATATGAGATATGTTGGAGCGGCCAACATGCCTGATATTTCCTGAAAAGATGAGCAAATTTGGTTGAAAAACCACAGAGGAATCTTTGCTGACATATATAGATATATAGACTCATGGCCCTTTTTGGGGTGAATCCTTAGTACTGCCCCCAGGCCAAGTCCTGGGCGGCAGTTCAAAAATTTGGTAGGTATGGTGGTGACGTAGGGTAGGAGGGCATAAATCAGCAAAAATTTGGAGGAATTTGTAAAATTTTGCAAAAATTCGAAATCTTGGCACTGGAAAAAACAGAAAAGTTGCAGTTGTCACAGATCCAGGAATTTTCGCCAAGGTCATATGAGATATGTTGGAGCGGCCAACATGCCTGATATTTCCTGAAAAGATGAGCAAATTTGGTTGAAAAACCACAGAGGAATCTTTGCTGACATATATAGATATATAGACTCATGGCCCTTTTTGGGGTGAATCCTTAGTACTGCCCCCAGGCCAAGTCCTGGGCGGCAGTTCAAAAATTTGGTAGGTATGGTGGTGACGTAGGGTAGGAGGGCATAAATCAGCAAAAATTTGGAGGAATTTGTAAAATTTTGCAAAAATTCGAAATCTTGGCACTGGAAAAAACAGAAAAGTTGCAGTTGTCACAGATCCAGGAATTTTCGCCAAGGTCATATGAGATATGTTGGAGCGGCCAACATGCCTGATATTTCCTGAAAAGATGAGCAAATTTGGTTGAAAAACCACAGAGGAATCTTTGCTGACATATATAGATATATAGACTCATGGCCCTTTTTGGGGTGAATCCTTAGTACTGCCCCCAGGCCAAGTCCTGGGCGGCAGTTCAAAAATTTGGTAGGTATGGTGGTGACGTAGGGTAGGAGGGCATAAATCAGCAAAAATTTGGAGGAATTTGTAAAATTTTGCAAAAATTTGAAATCTTGGCACTGGAAAAAACAGAAAAGTTGCAGTTGTCACAGATCCAGGAATTTTCGCCAAGGTCATATGAGATATGTTGGAGCGGCCAACATGCCTGATATTTCCTGAAAAGATGAGCAAATTTGGTTGAAAAACCACAGAGGAATCTTTGCTGACATATATAGATATATAGACTCATGGCCCTTTTTGGGGTGAATCCTTAGTACTGCCCCCAGGCCAAGTCCTGGGCGGCAGTTCAAAAATTTGGTAGGTATGGTGGTGACGTAGGGTAGGAGGGCATAAATCAGCAAAAATTTGGAGGAATTTGTAAAATTTTGCAAAAATTCGAAATCTTGGCACTGGAAAAAACAGAAAAGTTGCAGTTGTCACAGATCCAGGAATTTTCGCCAAGGTCATATGAGATATGTTGGAGCGGCCAACATGCCTGATATTTCCTGAAAAGATGAGCAAATTTGGTTGAAAAACCACAGAGGAATCTTTGCTGACATATATAGATATATAGACTCATGGCCCTTTTTTGGGGTGAATCCTTAGTACTGCCCCCAGGCCAAGTCCTGGGCGGCAGTTCAAAAATTTGGTAGGTATGGTGGTGACGTAGGGTAGGAGGGCATAAATCAGCAAAAATTTGGAGGAATTTGTAAAATTTTGCAAAAATTCGAAATCTTGGCACTGGAAAAAACAGAAAAGTTGCAGTTGTCACAGATCCAGGAATTTTCGCCAAGGTCATATGAGATATGTTGGAGCGGCCAACATGCCTGATATTTCCTGAAAAGATGAGCAAATTTGGTTGAAAAACCACAGAGGAATCTTTGCTGACATATATAGATATATAGACTCATGGCCCTTTTTGGGGTGAATCCTTAGTACTGCCCCCAGGCCAAGTCCTGGGCGGCAGTTCAAAAATTTTTCTGAAATTTTGCCCCCCCCCCCATACCAAAATCCTAGCTCCGGTCCTGATTTTAGCCTTGTTTTTTAATGATTGCTGCAAGTTTTGGGCGATTTCTCGCGAGTTTAGTACAATTCGATGATGCTATTTTCAATGCAAAAAGAATCAGAACGATTGGATTCTTCTGTGAGGAGCAGGAGCCTTATCAATTTTAAGATCCAGCAATAGCCCCGAAAACGTACACCTGGGTCAAAAAGAGGGGCTGGGCTAACACTCCGCTAACACTCCATTCATGCCAGCCCAATGCGGAGGAGAAGGAGAAGAGAAGGAGGAGTTCGGACAAATAGTTTTGAGTGATTTTCTCACGAATTCTGCAACTTTTTGATGAGTTCTCGTGATTTTTGGTCAATTAGATGATGCTCTTTCCATTGCAAAAAGAATTAAAACGATTGAAGCTTTCTGTAAGGATCAGTGGCCTTATCAAAATTGAGATCTAGCAATAACCCCTAAAACATACACCTGGGTCGAAAAGAGGGGCTGGGTGCTGACGATTCGCTTCTCTCCCTCACGCCAGTGAAATATACTCTGATGCAACTTCATCACCCTTACCCTATTCCATATTCCCAACACCTACATTTGCGATAACAATTCACCGTTTTTTACAAAAATTGCGGGTATCTTAGGAAATCCTGATCATTTCAGGCTCATTCTCATTTTTCTGAAAATAACCAGATTCATCGCTGGCCTCTCCGAGGCCCAACCAAAAACCGCTGCAAATAACCCAGATGATCGCTTCCATCAGCAATTGCACAGTCAGCACTGGTCTGATCCAGCCGTAACAGCAAAGCTCACGCATTAGAATGCGACCCGGCGCATGCTTGATCATGGGAGGCTGGTCAGTTTGAATACATTTTGAACCAACGGTCTCGTGGGAAAGCTCTGTCACTCGTGGGACGTTTGATAAGCGTTTTTTTGACCTTTTGTTTTAATACCAATACCCGTTCATTTGCAATCGGTTTAGCACCTACCTGCAGTTGGCACAGTGTTGTTTGTTTTCTCAATGAAATACTTAGTTTCGGGGCAGTTTTCGCGAGTCAAATACGTAAAGGCTTCGGTTAAAGTACCAAGCACAGTATCAGTTCACAAGCCATTGAAAGTTTCAAGCAAACGTAACTTGAAAAACGTTTCTTTATGCGTAGGTAAAACATTTCATTGGCAAAGACATTCTACCCGACTTGAGTGAACCTGAACAGTATTTGCGCTTGCTTATGAGGCCAACTTTGGCGAGCAGAAATCATCGTCGATGATGATGGGTGTAGGTATGCTTTTGTGGCTTTGTTATTAGCTATACCAAGCACTGCGGGCAGCATGGCCCACAAATGTTTGATATTGGGAAATCGATTGGCACGTCAATCAATCAATTTGTAACATCGAATTTTAAATAAACAAGGTATTATCGGCGGTTGCCAAGATGCGCGGCCTTACCTCAAGACACCATCTAGATGAAAATGCATGCCAAAATTCAAAAGATTTCAGTGAAAAAACCATGAATTATACATGTTTCGATTTTTGAAACATCAAGATTTTGGCTTTTAACTATAAATCGAGAAATACTAATTATTTCAAAAATTCCTTTTGCCAGCTTTAAGATATTACTTTCACGGACGTAGATACCAAAAATCAGCTAATTTTATTGAAAAACCATGGACTTATGCTTGTTCAAATTTTTGAAACATCAAGATTTTGGGTTTTTGACTATAAATCAATAAATAATAAATATTTCAAAATTTCCTTTTGCCAGCTTCAAGATATTACTTTGACAGACGTATCTGCCAAAAATCAGCAAAAATTCATTGAAAAACCAGTGATTTACAAATTTTCGCATTTTGAAACATCAAAAAATTGAGTTTTGGGTGAAAATCGAAGAATTTCGCTAAGCCCTAATAATGGTGCCAAGGCATCACCAAGACGGACTTTCCTGCAAAATTTCAGCTAATTTCATGGAAAAACCAGTGATTTACGATTTTTAGTGTTTTGAAACATCAAAAAATTGAGTTTTGGGCGAAATTCAAAAAATTACACCAAGCACCAAAAATTGTCCCGAGGCACCGCCTAGGCGGACCTTCATGCTAAAAATCAGCCAATTTCGTTGAAAAACCGCGGAGTACGGGCCTGGGACACACACATATTGGGCTGGCGCGAACGGAGCTTTAGCGGAGTGTCAGCGCCCAGCCCCTCTTTTCGACCTAGGTGTACGTTTAAGGGGTTATTGCTAGATCTCAATTTTGATAAGGCTGCTGCTCGTCAAAGAAAGCTCCAATCATTTTAATTCTTTTTGCAATGGAAAGAGCAACATCGAATTGACTATAGTTTATCTTTTGACTTTTGCCCAAAACTATTTGTTTTAATATGAAAAATGCAAAAAACCATTTGTCCGAACTCCGACTCCTCCTCCTCCTTCTTCTCCGCATCTATTCAATGGACGATAGTAGGTATTCATTTCTTCCCCCACAACCCTTCCCCGGGTCCTTGAGCCTCATGTATTGACTTTTATTCATAAGTCTTCAGTTAAACAGCTATGCATATGCATCCATGGTGTAGTGGTCTATGCGATTAACCAGCTGGGGCAACCTGGGAGGTTCGAATCCTTCTTAGGCAATCATTTTTTTTGGAAACTTTAAGTTGAAAAAATAACTGGTACTATCGGCAGGTCAAAATTAGAGCTATTTTCTCCCAAAAATCGATTGCCCTAAGCATATATCATGAAAATTTCACAAAAATATGTTAGGTTGCCCATAAATTTGAATTGTATTTTTGATTTTTGAATTTTTTTTTGTTATATTTTTTAAATAATTAAATAAAAACAAAATATTTTTATTTTTTTATCCATTAATATCTAAATATATTTTCGATTCTTTTATGTTTGTTATATTTTTTCAATGAGTTTATTTTTATTTATTTATTTTTCATATATTTAAAAAAAAATTTATTTATACATTTTATATTATATTAAAAGTGGAAGAAATAACTGGTACCATCGGCAAGCCAAATGTGGGTCTCTTTTCTCCAAATTTTGTAATTGCCTCGAGCAAAAAGTCAAGGAAATACATCTACTACTAGTGGAATCTGCTGCGTCATCTGTATTTTGTTTTTGGTGCGCATGGAAAGAGACACTGAACTGCGCGCCAAAAACAAAATGCAACTGTCCAAGCAGATTCCACTAGTAGTAGATGTATTTCCTTGCCTTTTTACTCGAGGCAATTACAAAATTTGGAGAAAAGAGACCCACATTTGGCTTGCCGATGGTACCAGTTATATATATATACTAGTAATATAGGTCAGTGGCCGCGCTTCGCGCGGCCACCTATAGTTAAAGTTATGTCAACAGTATGCCCCTTCAAATCTTCCTTAATTAAAATATTTAGAGGACAAGATCATAGCCACGTAAACACTGCATCATGGCCTTTCAGCATCGAGATAGACAGAACTCGAGGAGAAGCTCTATACACTGCCATGTATTATTCCAGGATTTTAATTAGCCCTGTGTTAAAAGCTCAGAACTAGCTGACCCAACCAATGTATTGCAACATCATCGAAGTGAGTAGATTTCAGTAGTATTGAGGCAGCGATTGAAAGGTCATTTATCAATGCTAAGGCAACAAAAGGAAGGGAAATAAAGTTCAAATCATGGCAAACATGAATCTGTGTCTGTTGATGGGCCAGTGGACGGATTCAGTTCATCACGGAGAGGCTTTTTGGAGGTTCCTGGCTTTTCCTTTCCAATGAGGGAGTCGTTGAGGAGTCGAATGTAGCCCTTCGTGTAGATTCTCTGGAAGCAGCCCATCACAGCATTTGCCGTCATCTCACATACCTGCAAATCAACGAAAATGGGGGCACAAATTAGAAATTAAAGGAAATAAATTAAAAATAAATTAGAATAAATAGAAAGGAAAAGCACCGAAGTTGATGGTGGGGCAGCTTGAGGTGGAAGGAAGGACGGGAGCTGGAGGGCGAGTTCCTTCTTGAGAGCAATCCAGCTCTGGCGGTCTTCCAGCTCGCTGTGTGGGGAGTCAGCAAGAGCGGCGGCGACGTTGGAGAAGAAGGTGTAGATGGGGAGCGCAGGTACGAAGAGGTTGGCGGAGTTGGCGCGGTCCAGGAAGTAGGCGACCACTTCCTCGGGCAGCCCAGCGCTCTCCGCGTTGCCAGCTGTCAGCTGCTGCACCAGCCGTCCCACAGCCGCCCAGTCTTCCCTCGTAGATCCCCATCGTCTTGCTCCACTCTGAGCGAAGGCAAGGGCATAGCCTCCAATTTTAGCATGCTTTTGAAGGTGAGAGTAGGATGGTGAGAGGTAAACCCAGAGTATAGGCGATGACTTGAGGCTGTGAGTCGAGACGGACGAAGGAGAGCTCTTCTTCTACTTCCTGGAGTAGGCCGCGAAGGAATCGAAGCTTGGTTTCCACTAGATTGAGAAGGAAGTGGGAGGCCAAGTCTTGAGTGAAGAGTCTAAGAAGGTGCTCGTCGGGGAGGTAGAAGCACTGATGAGGACTGAGAGTGGCGCGGAGTTGATTGGCGACCTGGAGCATGAGAGGAGCAGAGTGTAGGACGGTGAGCTGGGCCTGGGTGATGGCGGAGGCCTTGCGGCTGCTGAGACTCTTCCCCCTCGACCGGCTCACCGCCGCCCACAGCGGCATCAGTAGACTCTCCTTCAGCCCCCTCACCAGTGCCCCCACCGCTGGCTCGCACTCCAAAATCGCCTCGCACTGCTTCTGAACAGCCTCGCCCAGCCGCTTCCTGCTTCCCACCTGACCCACTGCGCTTTTTCTCTTAGCTAGTGGAAAAAAGGGTGAGGAAACCTTGAGAGCAGGGTCGTGAGCCAGTTGATTCAAGCTCTGGTGCAGGAGGAGCGGAATCTCCTTTATGAAGTTCCGCTGGAGGTATGGGGTTGAGGCTGGCTGGCTCTGGCTTGGTGCCTGGGACTGGCTTGGCCCCTGACTCTGGCTCGGCGTCTGGCTCTGCTCCTGGGAATCGAAGGCGCCACCTGCTTCGCTAAACATGGCAGTGGGATCCTCCGATGAATATTCTCCCCAATCTGGGATCAATTCATTCAGCATGCTCTCCATTGACTCCATTTTAGACTCTTCAGAAGTGAATATGAACTCTGACGAAACTGGCTCATTTGTGGATGGTCAGTAGTTGTGTGCACAGCAAAAACTGCGCAGTCCAGAAAACAGTGGGAAGCCAAGGGTGAAAAGTGTGCGGAAGGTGCTAGGATGGAGTGAGGCCAGGCAGAGGAAGTAATTTTCGGAATACCTTGACAATTTCAATTTTCTGCAATCTAAAGTACTTGTGATTCTACATTTTGTTTTTGGTCACAAATATGCGAAATTCGTTTTTGGTCAAAAATAAGCAAAATATTCATCAAAAATTAGAAATGAGCAAACTATTCAGAAGGGTTAAGCATCGAAAGAGCCTCCACAAATTCCTTAACAGCTCCTGGGTTAGAAAAGCGGAGGAAAATCGAAGTTTGATCCTGGCCATCTAAGAATGAAAAGGCAATGAAGACCTGCTGTACAATGGGGCTAAGAACAGGACAGGTGACTAGAGAGAAAAGGGGGGTTTTTTCACCAATCTGATCAATCTTGACGAACTCGGCGTAAGCATCACAAATTTTCATTTCCAAGCTCCAGCCCTGGCAATCCTTAGGTGATGTGATCAGGAGTTGAAGTTCAGCTTCCAGCTGCAACTTTATACAAATGAAAAATTCTAATAATATTCTAAAAAATCTGAAAAAAACTAAAGATAAAAAATGAGGAGGCATAAAAGAAACATCAGAGGGCGTCTTGAAGTCGCGTTCGGAGTTGGAGCGAAGGAGGCGGGCGAAATGGCGGCTTGGCAGACCACTGCTTGGTCCAGGAAGAGGGGCGGCAGAGGTGGGTTGGCGGGAAAGGGGCTGGGCCTCAGTGCGGCGGATCAGCTCTCTCTCCTCCTCCCCACTCATCCCACGTCTCGCCTCCACGTTCCCCCGCAGCACTTGCTTGTTGCTGCTCCCGATGTTGAGCAGGTTCACGGCCTCCAGTGCCTGACTGGCCATCGGATTTCGCCCATCCCCTCCCACTTGGCGCAGCTTCCCGAAGTATGCCTCCAAATTAGAAATCAAGCAAAGCAAAGGGGTTGGAGTTTGGGAAACCTCTAAGGGATCTTGGGACAGTTGTCCTGTGAGGACAAAGGGGAGGTTCTGCTCCGCCAGCAGCCAGCGGATCAGCTGAGTACAGCCAAGGAGTGTGCAAGCCCACATCCGCCAGCATGGCTTGGAAATGTGCTCAGTTGGGCTTTTTGCGTTCGATATCCACTCAGCCCAGTCCACAACAGCAGCCTCCATTCTGCTCAGCCGATAGTCTAAAACATGATTTTCCTTTGACAAAAATTGCATTTAAGAGAAAAATTTTGTATAATTTGTATAATTTGAAAAAACTTAGCTTAGCCTTCGATTTTGAAAAATATAAAAATTAAGAAAATTATATTTATACCATGTATGCTGACGAAAGGGCGAGTAGCGAAGGAAGAGGCCTTAACAGAGCGGATGTTTAAATCTAAAAATTTATTCAATAGTGCATAATTTTCAGATGTAACAAACTATACAGTCAAAGATTTCGTTGCAGACTAAGACGTATTTGGTTGTTTCGCTGAAGGGAGAATTTGGCAGTCCGCAGCTCAAATTCTCCAAAGCCCGCCCCACAGAATTGCTCATAGTCTCAAGAAACCATTTTCTGACTTTCTTTACTGATAGGAGGTGCACCAGTCAAACCTGAGCTGCCAGTTTCACCGTCATTGCCGAGTAGCTGGTTAAGTTGATATGGGCTTCGGTGAGCTTGTGGGTACGGCCAGGTGAGAACTGCTCACTCTCCCATACGTGCTGGATGTGCTGCCAGCTGATCTCTTTGTTGTTCCGCCGCATTTCCCGAGTCTCGAACCCACCAAAGGAGTTGGCACAGTTATTTCTGAGGACCTGAATTTTCTTCATTTTTCAATTTCTGCAATTAGCAGGAACTTTGAAAAGTAACACCTTCACTAAGTGTGAAGGATCATAGAGGAAGTAGAGAGGCAGGTGAGGAAGGAAGGGGTTCTTGGTGCTGAATGCGAAGCCGCCGTACTCGGTCTTCTGGTCGCAGAAACTCTCCGCCATCTTCATGTTCACCTGAGCGCCGTCACTGATCACGGCCACCACCTTCAATCCCATCAATCAGCTCATAATAAAGTTCTAAGAATGCGCACTTCTATCTCAGCGTAGGCGAGAAGGCGCAGGAGCTGACGTATGAAGGTGTTCTGCTGGTCCCCAGTCACACCAGCTGCTGGCCAAGCCGCCAGCGTCTCCGTGAAATCGAACCCAATCCTGCTCAGCATGACTGCCACCAGCTGCTCAATATTCTGCCTTCCATATTAGGATTCCCAAGCTTTACGTTAATATTTATCCAAAAATTGCAGGCACAAAAAATGACCGAATTTTGAGTCAAATATTTTTTCCTTGCTGAATTTTCATTTTTTCATCCCTAGCAATGTAAGCAGAACCTCTGACGCTACTGGACGATTGGGTCCAGGCAGGCCAGAGAGTTCACTCATGCTCTCCCACTGCAGCACTTCATCATCCAGCCCATCCAAGCTCGCAAATCCGCAAATCTGCCCTGTCGTTGGCTGCAAAATTTATAAATTAACAAAAATATTCAAGAAAAAATATTTTCCAAAAAATTCGAACATTAATACACAATCCTTTTTTGATGCTCATTGCATCAATGAGGAGTGAGGCAAAGATCGTCCGGTCTTTGGGAGCTTTTTCCTTCCACATGGCCACCACCCGCTCAAACAGCCTGTCGTCTATCCCGCCCTGGATTTTATTGGCATCACTTCATTTGTTTTTTCAGTCTGTAATTGAACCTGATAGCCTCGCAGTTCTGCAGAGTAACACCGCAGCGTCACTTCCGAAGGGAGGCACAGCGTTTGAGACAGTTCGTTGTAGCCTGCTGAGGAGCGTTGGTGTAGAGCAAGGCACAGCCGAATGACGATTGGATGCCATCGCCTACCAGAGGGACTCGCCACTCTGCAGGCTTTGATCTGCTCCTTCAGCTATCGATTCATTGAACAATAGTCAACATTGGATGAAAAATGAAGAACCTTCAAGAAGAGGGCTAGGATCGGATTGAGCGATGACGTTTTGCCTCTTTCGGTTTCTCCAGCTATTATCTCGCACAGAGCAGAATCAAGCTAAAAGAAAAAGCAGTCTAAAGTTGGGGCCAAAATGGTGAATAGGAACCATTTCATCCAGGGAAACGCCGTGGAGCTTGATAAGGCCTTTCAGCTGGGCTGCCAAGGCCTTGTTCTCTTCTCTGGAGCCTTGCAGGCGCTGGAGAAGGCCTTCTATTCGCCGAAGAAGGTTGGCTCGCCCCTGAGCCCGAAGCCCTCCTGCCGCGCCTGTGCCGCCTCCCTCGCCACGCTCTTGTTGGCGCAGGTTGTTTCGCAGCACATTGCAGCCCTGGCATCGCTCCCGTGCTGGCCCCGGCTTTTTCGGATCCACTTTCACTAGGCCGCTGCATGTCTTTGCTCTGCAATTTTTTCAAGACTCACAGATCAGTTCCAAGATGAGAGCTGGGAAAGTGACCGCAAGGCGAGCCCCGACCAGCTGTGCTGCTGGGCGCCAATGCCCAGGCCCATGGTTGCCGACGACCGATCCCAGCCAAAATCCACGCAGCCTTCTAGCGCCAGTCCCACCCATTCGTCGTCGAAGGCTCCTAGATTCAGCCGCAATTGAGGATATCTGATTTTGATTTCAGATTGACCTGGGCAAGGCTTGAAGAACTGCTGAATGGCCTTGCTGAGATCGATGATTTGGCGCAGCAAATGCGCCTGGCTTTCCGATTGCTGATTGTACTCCTGAAGAGCGGGCAGGGCGGTGACATCCTTGCCCAGGCAAAGGACGCGGACGGAGCCATCGGCGGCCAGCCGCACGGACACCAGAGGGACCAGGCCTCCCCACGCCCCTTCACTCAGCTGGGCAATCTGGATCCCGACAAACGGCCTCCCCCTGCAGTGTGTTCAGTATCTCTCACATGTCACTGCCAAACAATATTTCCGCATACCTTGGCCAGACAATCCAGTTCTCCTCCAGCTCCTGGCATTCCGAAATGGCCTGCTGAAGTTTTGGGCACAGATCTTCCAGCGTTTCTGAAAATCCAGCCTTCTTTGCCAGCAGACATTGCTGATTTCTTAACTCTACCAAAAGTGAGTGGCTGGCTGAGGCGCAGCGGCTCAGGGTTAGAAGGAGGGGCGAGTAGCTGTGGGCCCTCCTGCAGCTCAGGTCCTAGATGGAGCGATGGGGCAGAGGCGCAGCTTGGGCAGGTATAGCTGTCCAGTTGCTTTCTCTTCCCCATTCGTCGATAGTCCTCCGCCGACACTCCCACGCAATTCCGGTGATACACCCTCCCGCAGCCCGGTCGAACAGAGCATGTGAGCTTAGCACTTGCTCCCCTACCATAGCTCGCACCCAAAGCTTCATCACACACTTCACAGAACTCTTCTCCTTCCATTTCTCAAGCATTCAGTGTTTTTGCAACGGCTACGATGTAGCCTTTGGCTTCTGCTGCGCATTTTTGCACCAAGACGTCTTACACCCGCCCATTCAAAAATCACTCACGCAAAGCTTTTTATTATGCCAACATGAAGACATTATTTTATTATGCCTCCATTCAGTATTATTATAGAGGGATGTATGGATGGATGGACAGATCTTTTTCGAAGATGCCAATCATAGACATTTGAGTATTATAACATTATATATTGCTAACCACATCTGTGAAACTGAATGGTTTCTGACCCCTATAATATGTATAATTGCTTAAACATTAATTGTCTGAGTAGCCGACTGCCGAGTAGTGGCCACCTGAGAAAGTGCCACCCTCGTTTTCCGGGAATAACTTTTTTGCACGACCACTTATGCATAAACTGTTTGTAAATTTGAAAAATAGGATCAAGGGGTCTTTTTTTGAGCCTATATACGTTTCCGTAGCTTCCGGCCTCGGCTCACACCAGTCGTTCAAAGTCGGGCACTCAGGGCTCCCTGTGTTATAACTTTTGCTAATTAAAATCATGGCCCCCGTCCCCATGTTATAAAGCGTTCCCTCCATTATTATACCTCCATGCTTTCAGCCACTACAAAGTACGAGAGGCTTAAAGAACTCAAAATATGGATGAGATTTCTTTAGGTCAACGCACATCATTCAAGTAGCCAGGGCTAATACTGACTCGATCTTTCCTTGAAGAATTACTTCATTCATCCAAAATACATCAGACTCCTGGGTAAGCCAAAAATCGAAAAATTGGCATCAGTCAATCCATTTTTTTTCAAACTTTTGACTCAAAACTTTTTAAACTAACCAATGGATTTAATGCAAAACTCTTGTAGCTTTAATTTAAAAAAAAGTCCGACAGAAAAAGTTAAAAAATGGTGGATTTATGAAGTTTCAAACTCAAAAAAAGGACCAAAAATGCCAAAAATGTGCACGTTTTCAATTATTTCATATTTTCAGAATTACTCATACACAGCGCGCCCCAAAAATTATTAAATAACTCCTCAAGATCGATACATAGGGCTATCATATTCCATGGTACAAGAAGAATCCAGGTAGCCCCGAGACCCCTCCCAAAATGGCATCACGCGTATTATATAAGATATAGCTTCGCATGCTAGGCTATGCTCCGGGGCCTCCGCACCCATGCCCTCCAGCCTACGGAGCTCTGACTGCCCTGCCCTCCGCGGCAGGCGGCCTGCGGCCGCGCAAAAATGGGAATGGGCGAACGAACCAGCACAACTAAAAACATGATGGTTTATACTTCATAAAGAAAAAAAACTGCGTAGACAGGTAGATTTTGACTTGCTCAACTGAAAGAAAAGAATCCATAATTTCTCTTCAAAAGACCAGACAGCTCTATCATATTCAAAGTGAAATGTTCATTCTCTATTTCTGCACCAGCTCACTTTCCCACAATACAAGCTAAACTATGTTGGCAGTTCTGTGTTTCACTACTCTGCTCAGTCTGTCGGTCGGGGGGACCGCTCAACTGTTTATCCAACACCGATTGCGGATAGGATATTGAGCAAAGCAACTAAATGCCGCTGAATTGATAGATAGGAAAAGAATAAATATTAGTAGAAAACTAGATAGCAATAATTTATTTAAGCCATTACTTCTGAAATTGTTTGGTTTTTACCAATTATCTCCAGTAAGCTATTGACTCTCAGTTCCAGGCCAGGGTGATCTTACGATAGAAATTCCCCTTGCAATTGGGACCTTCCCCTTACGATCTGCTGTCCGTTTTCAGACAAAATACCATCCAATTTAAAATTCGGCTTACGATAGACTCAAAATTTTTTAGTTTTTCCGATTTCAATCCCCTTACGATAGAACTGGACTGGATCGTAAGGGAATGCTGAAAAAAGCAGTTCTATCGTAAGAGAACTGTCCGTTTTGGCAAAAATGAAAGCTGTATTGCAAGGGAATCGGACTTTTGGTAGCAGTTGAAAAGAGACGCCCCTTACTGTCTTTTTTCAAACTTTGAAGTAGTTTCTAAGCTTGATACTGCTTTCCTAATTGCTTTTCCAGTTTTGCAATATTGACAAAAGTTATGTATTTATTTGTCCTCTTTTAAATGAGCCCAAAAATATTTATGTACAATAAATATTGGACAAATGCCAGTAAATTTTGTGATGTGACCCAAGTTTTTCAGCTTAGTTGTTGCAAATTTCCCTTACGATCGACTTTTGTGAAGGGCGGCGACAGTGAATTTTGAAGACAATATTGGTAAAGCTTGTTTTGTCTAACTTGCAAGCTAATGAGCATGTCAGTTGCCAAAAATACTGTCAGGAAGAAAGCTACTAGAAATTAAAACTGCTAAAGAAAATGAATTGCAGAAAATGAAGACCAATCTCAACTGGCTCAACTGACTGACAGATAATGAAGCATCTAAGATCACCAAAAATTCTCGGCGTGCCATGAGATGCATGGCCTCGACTAAATGAAATAGTAAAATAGTAATTTAGTAAAAAGTAAATTTACAATTTTTGTGCAGACGTAGCCTGGAAAATTTTGATAATAAGAGCCTTTAAGCTCAAAAATTTTGGAAGAAATTGGTATTTCAGTCTCATAAGGCTATGGTCTAAAAATAAAAATGCATTTAGACTTGCAGATTAGGCTAAGGTTTGCGCAAAGTCGGATACAGGATTATCATTCAGAGCGAATCTTGGGCCAAAAAAATTCAGTACTAAAAATCCTCTGTGATTTTTGAGAAATGCACCTGCAAATGTCTAAAATATTTCCCGTCTCTGATCATTTTGGGGGGTGGGGGGGGGGGGGGTTAAACCAGGCAGGCATAAACAAGGCGATTGCAAGAGAAAGCATTCAATCGTAAGGGGAAGTGAAAACGGAAACTACTATTTTGCAACGCTTGCCAAAGCAGAAAAATAGCTTGTCTTCTGATCGAAATTCTCCTCTTGCAATAGCTTTAATTTATATTGCAAGAGGAGATTTGAAAACGGATTACTCAAAATCGATCGGAAGTTCCTATCTGGTTGAGCCAGATCGTAAAATCACCCAGGACTGCGATGCAAACTGCGAGTTCTTCAATCTGGGCTTGGGATTTGCGTAAAGAATTTTGAGCCTTTGCCCGATCATCCCGTACCCCATTACCCTGTGTCGAGCTAGGATGTGTCAGTCTACCGTGATCCTGCATAGGTCACATTTGTTTTATAAAATAAACACAAGGCATGAAAACGACTTAACGTGTATGTATCCTAATTTTTTCAGCTGTAGAACCTTTAAAATTTTGTTGCGGTTTCAACGAAGTATAACACATTAGGGTAACTATCTTTTTGTGGGTCACTATCAGCCAAAATAGTAAGCACACTCTCGATTCTCTAAATGAGCCAACAAATTTTGAGTCATTTTACATTTTTGCTCATTTCTCGAGTTCAAGGGCACCAAATTCAAAACGGTAAACGGCCCAGAGTTTATTAAATTCTTCTTAATCATTCCCTTACTATAAATTCGAAATCTAAAATTTCCCTTTCACCGATTTCTAAGGTCTTATGTAAACTGGCTCTTAATATAACTAAATATGCACACGGCTATAAATGAAAAGTTTCTGAGTAAATTTAAAAACATTTTAATGGTTTGAAAAAAATAAAATTTTAAAAGATGTTTAGAAATTTTTGCTTGTTATCCGATTCAGCAGGGGCACAATGGAGAGTCATGTGACGGCGTGCTGCTTGCGGCTCCCTGCAAACGCAGAAATGCAGCCTCATCAAGCACCAGCAAAATCGGCCACAATGCTGGTTGCACATTTTGCTCCACATTTTGATGACGCCTTCGCAATAATTACTATTCTAGCGGAGTGGCGCAGTGCTGGTTGACCAAGCCAAATATGAACAAATCGTACGCCAAGAGGAAGGAGCTGACAGAACACTCTGGAAAGGATTTGTCATCTGAATTGCTTGGAAATTTTGCTTTTTGTGTCCGATATTTGGCGGATTTTGTAAATTTACTTTTCGAATGGATTCAGTCTACAGTCTCGAGTAAAGTACAGCCGAGCCTTCGAAAGAATAAAGAAAAAGAAAAATAAAGAAATCGAAATATTTGCCACCTACCCTCCTTGGTCCTATGTCAGCGGCATGTCAGGGCAACCAAATGTCAAAGCTTCACAATCACATCGAAGATCAGTCGAAAAATCAATGAACATCTAGAAGCACAGACAACAAGGATTTCATGTGCTTCTTAGTTCCAATCGCTTTGAAGAATTGCTCAGACATGGAGGCAGCAGGGATCCTGGAGGTGCTCCTTTAGGAGGCACAGCAGGAACATCCCCACCTCCACGAAGGAGATGACGGAGAGGCCGAGTAGAACCCCCGTCACCCCTGCCACGTCACTCACCAGCTTCGTCACTTCATAGCCTGACAGAAGCCCTCTTCTCTACTCCTCACACCCCTATCTTAGGCCTCTCACCGGCTGTTTCTGTGAACATATCGCGGCTGGCTCGATCAAAGTAGACGGAGAGGAGGGCAAAGTTCTGCCTGCAAGCTTTCTGGACCTTTTCCCAATAGAGCGAAGGTATGCGGGTGGAAAACCTGAAGCTGGTAGAGCTCTGGTGGGAGCAGGTGGCTTTCAGCGATGCGCTTTGCATGAAGCCACAAGTGTTCTGCTGCAAAATAAATTTTGACTGGTGGGGCTGCGCTCTGAAGGAGCCTGGGAACCAGAAAGGAGGTCTGGATGAATCCAGCACTCTGCAGAGTTTTGTAGGTGTCCTGCCTAATAACCAAGTAACATCACTTTGAGGCCACAGGAAGCTGAGCACGTCAAAAAGAGGGCTCTCACATTTGAGATCTTCGAAAAAATTATTGGCCAAATTTGTTTAAAGATCTCAAAGGTGAGAGGCCTCTTTTTGCAGCAGTGTTGTGGCTGACCAGCAAGGGTAGGTGCAGTTGGCGCAGAAGCTCCCCTCCTTCACCAGGAGGCAGGCCATGGTGCTGTCCAGACACTGCTCTCAAAACAGTCAAACCCTCTTCACCGCCTTAGAGGCTGCCCTTAGTCGGAAGAGTGAACTGGCACTGATGGTGCATTCGGAGTAGTTGGCAGGGGCCTCGAAACGAGGGTCGGCACAGCCACACTCTCGTGTCAACTGGGCCTGATAGCAGCTTCGGAGGCAGCCCTCAAAGACCAAAGTCCGGCATTGGAAATTGTAATCCTAGGAGATCAATTTATTACTCTTGTCCTATCCACTGGGATTACTGATGTTAGAAATCAGCCATCATTTGTTGATTTCTTTTGAAGCCAGCATCTGCCACTAACCTCCACAGAGTAGCTGCCATTGTAGAGAAAGTGTTCGTTGGGCTGGCTCACGCAGTTGCCATACGGGTAGGCCAGATTTCTAGTTGCGGACTGCAAGAGGTGGTATAATTTTTATATTTATTTTTTTAAAATTTTTATGTTTCTTTATTTTTTTCAATAAAAGCAAGTCCAAAAACAAGAAATAAAAAGAAGCTACGGTATGCAGAGGCATATAGGTGGCTCGCCCGGGAGCCAGCTTAAAGCCGTCGTTGAGGGGGAAAGGCGTCTGGGACTGATTGTGGATGGCCACTTGGAAGCCAGCCGTTGGGGAGGTGCACGTGTACTCTCCCGTTTCCGCTGCAATCGCTCGGTTATGGGAGGCGATTGAAGCTGAAATGGCTTTCAACTGTGTAGCAGGAGACGAAGGCCGGAGTAGGCGCCTCCTCGCTGGACCCAGTACTTGATCGGTGAGGCTGCGAAGTTGAACGTGAAGCAGTTGCCTCAATATTTGATACCTATTTTTATCAAAAGTGCAATTGTGCGACTGGGAGTGGGTTGAAATAGTATTTTGTAGCCTTTTGTGGTAATATTGTGGCCTTTTTATGCATAACTGGGAAATTTGTCAAAATTAGTCAATTCTTGCGCCAACATATTCAATACATTATTGTTCTTTTGTAATTATTTTTTGAAATAGCCGAAAAGTTTGATGGCCATAAATTGTGAAAAATTATTAAAGTGAATTATGAAAGGAATTGAGATCAGGCTCTACTGTTGAATATTGCCTATTTAATGAAAGACAAAGGCAACCCAAAGCTCGGTCATAGTGAGTGTGAAAGTCGTGGAGCTGGCACTTGACGCCGTTGTAGGTGCAGAGGGCGACGGTGTCCACCAGCTGATGCCCCAGCTTCAGCCTCTCATCCAGGCTATAGTTGCCCAGGTAGAAGGGGATTGTATCCGACACCGCCGAGGAGAAGGCCAAAACTTCCTCCGCTGTTTCCTCCTATCAAATTCTTTATTATCATAAATTCCTTCTATCGCCATATTTGTATTAGCATTTGATGAACCTCTATGCCAGCGACAAGCAATTGTAGCTTGGTATCCGGCGCCAGCGTCACATCTGATTTCGAGAGTCGTTTTGGGAATTGTTTATAACAACAAGGTATTCTCGGCTGTTGCCAAGATGCGCGGCCTTTGATCCAGATAATAACCTAAGCAATTCCTTTTAACTGCTTTAAGATACTGCCGCAGCAAACGTATCTGCCAAATCGAAGCTGAGTTTATTGAAAAAACCATTAATTTATGGTTGTTCGAATTTTTGAAACATCAAGATTTTAGGTTTTTGACTATAAATCAAGAAATAATAAATGTGTCGAAAAATTCCATTATCAACTTCAATATATCACCATTAGAGACGTACATGCCAAAATTCAACTGATTTCATTGAAAAACCATCGATTTATGGATGTTCAAATTTTTGAAACATCAAGAATTTAGGTTTTTGGCCATAAACTGAGAAATAACAAATATTTCGGATATTCCTTTTGCCAGCTTCAAGATAGCACCTCGACGGACGTACCTGCCAAAAATCAGCCAATTTCGTTGAAAAACCAGTGATTTATGAATTTTCATACTTTGAAACATCAAAAAATTGAGTTTTGGGCAAAAATCGAAAAATTACGTCAAGCCCAAAAAATGGCCTGGAGATACCACCTAGGCGGACTTTCATGCAAAAAATCAGCCAATTTCGTCGAAAAACCAGTGATTTATGAATTTTAGTAGTTTGAAACATCAAAAACTTGAGTTTTGGACGAAAATCGAAAAATTACGCCAAGCCCAAAAAATGGCCTGGAGATACCACCTAGGCGGACTTTCATGCAAAAAATCAGCCAATTTCGTTGAAAAACCGCGGAGGCCCGGCCCTGGACAGACATATATATATATATATATATGCGGACAGACGGACGCAAAAATGGGGTAACTGGTTAAGCTGGCCTTGGCCGCCCGCCGCTTCGGGCAGGGCGCCAGAGCTCCTCCGGCCTCCGGGCACGGGTGCTACGGCCCCTACGCTTCGCCTAGCATGCTTCGCATGCTAGGCTACGCTCCGGGGCCTCCGCACCCATGCCCTTCGGCCTCCGGAGCTCTGACTGCCCTGCCCTCCGCGGCAGGCGGCCTTCGGCCGCGCAAAAATACAATTCAATACCCTCGCACTTAGTTCCAGTGCAGGACTGTGACTCCGAGTTGGGGCCTTGACAAGGCTGTCCCCCTTTGCCCCAGGCTTTCTGAGCTGCTTGACGCCAGCGAGTTTGAACTCCTCCTTCTCCACAGCTCACACTGCAGGAGCCCCACTGGCCCCACTCTCCCCATTTGCAGTCTGGGAAATTATCGATTCTAGCTTTCTTAAGCAAAACTGGCTTCAAAAACCTTGACTGCAGAAGGGCACTGGGCAGACGACTTTCTCAGAGTCTCGACTGCAGTTGAGGCTGTGGGCAGGTTTCCAGTTTCTGGTCCTAAAACTGGCACCGCAGCTGCTGGAACACTCACTCCACCAGCTCCAGGAGCCTTCACAGCGAGTGCGAAGCATCTCGGTCAGTCTTTCTGCCAGCTTTGGCGACAACTTTTCCTGTTCTATAAGCTGGTGCAGGTCCCGAATGTCGGCTGTCGAAAGCAAGCTTGCCAAAGGCTCTGTATCCTGTGTGAAAACATAGGCCCTTTCGTCCTCTGCTGGAATGTCATTGACGATGAGGCTTTTCAGCCGGTTTAGATCTTCCCGGCGAGATGCAAAAGCATCAATGGTGGCACTGAGGCTTGCGTTGCTTGGGCTTTCAGCTAGCAGGGAGGCTAGTTGGGATGTTGTAAGCTTGTCAGATTCCTCTTCTTCGACGGTTTTCAAGAAAGCCTGCTGAATTTGCTCTTTTAAGCTGCTGGAGATTTGCGTCGATTGCAAAATTCTCTGAAGGTCTCCAACTAGTAGGTTTTGCATAAGAAACCAGTTGAGGATTAGGCCGTTGTCGGCATTTTCTGTATAAGCTTTAACGACATTTTCGGGGACCAAAAAACCTAAAACTTCTTGCAATGCTACGATATCTTTGAACTTTTGTTCATTCGTGGGTATAATAGTAAAATAGTCATGAGTTGATGGCTCAACGTTTGAAGCTTTAGTTGATGTCTCCAAGATTCGAGCTTGGGTTAATGTCACAATGATTGTAGCTTGGGTTGATGTCTGAGTGATTGGAGCTTTGCTTGATGTATTTTTGATTGGAGCTTGGGTTGTTGTCTGAATAATTGGAGCTTGTGCTGATGTCTGAATGATTGTAGCTTGGGTTGATGTCTCAATGGTAAAAGTTTTGCTTGATGTCTTAATGATTGGAGTTTGGGTTGATGTCTTAATGATTGGAGCTTGGGTTGTTGTCTGAATAATTGGAGCTTGGTTTGATGTTTTCATTATTGGAGCTTGGGTCGATGTTTTCATGATTGTAGCTTTTGTTGATGTTTCAATGTTTGGAGCTTGGGTTGATGTCTCAATGATTGGAGCTTGGGTTGATGTCTTCATGATTGGAGCTTGGTTTGATGTTTTCATTATTGGAGCTTGGGTTGATGTCACAAAGATTGGAGCTTTGCTTGATGTCTTCATGATTGTAGCTTTTGTTGATGTTTCAATGATAGGAGCTTGGGTTGATGTCTCAGTGATTGGAACTTTAGTTGATGTCTCAATGATTGGAGCTTGGGTTGATGGTTTCATTATTGGAGCTTGGGTTGATGTCTTCATTTTTGGAGCTTTGGGTGATGTCTTTATGATTGGAGCTTGGGTTGATGTCATAATTATTGGAGCTTTGCTTGATGTCTTAATGATTGGAGCTTGGGTTTTTGTCTGAATAATTGGAGCTTGGTTTGATGTTTTCATTATTGGAGCTTGGGTTGATGTCTTCATGATTGTAGCTTTTGTTGATGTTTCAATGTTTGGAGCTTGGGTTGATGTCTCAATGATTGGAGCTTGGGTTGATGTCTTCATGATTGGAGCTTGGTTTGATGTTTTCATTATTGGAGCTTGGGTTGATGTCTTCATGATTGGAGCTTGGGTTGATGTTTCAATGATTGGAGCTGGGGTTGATGTCTCAACGTTTGAAGCTTTAGTTGAAGTCTCCAAAATTCGAGCTTTTGTTGATGTCTCTATGTTTGTAGCTTTAGCTGATGTCATAATGATAGGAGCTTTGCTTGATGTCATAGTGATTGGAGCTTGGGTTGGTGTATCAATGATTGGAGCTTGGGTTGTTGTCTGAATAATTGGAGCTTGGGCTGATGTCTGAATTTTTGGAGCTTTGCTTGGTGTCTGAATGATTGGAGCTTGCGTTGATGTCACAAAGATTGGAGCTTTGCTTGATGTCTTCATGATTGTGGCTATTGTTGATGTTTCAATGATCGGAGCTTGGGTTGATGTTTCAGTGATTGGAACTTTAGTTGATGTCTCAATGATTGAAGCTTGGGTTGATGGTTTCATTATTCGAGCTTGGGTTGATGTCTTCTTTTTTGTAGCTTGGGTTGATGTCTTTATGATTGGAGCTTGGGTTGATGTCATAATGATTGGAGCTTTGCTTGATGTCTTAATGATTGGAGCTTGGGTTTTTGTCTTCATGATTGGAGCTTGGGTTGATGTTTCAATGATTGGAGCTTTGCTTGATGTCTTAATGATTGGAGCTTGGGTTGATGTCTTCATGGTTGGAGCTTGGGTTGATGTCATAATGATTGGAGCTTTGCTTGATGTCTTAATGATTGGAGCATCGGTTGATGTCTCAATGACTCGAACCTGGGTTGATGTTTCCATGGTTGTTTTCATGGTTGTTGTTGTGCAACTGCTTGTTAGGTTTATTTCATCTGAAAATAAGAATTTTTTCTCTAAATATTAAATTTCTACTATATATTTCCTATCATAGACAAGTTTGATTCCAGTCATTTCTGCCCTCGTCCATCAATGACTAACCATAGGGGAACTGGCAAAGAGCAGCATTTTCCATATTCGGACGCGTGTCGTACATTGCGCCTGATGCAGTAATAAGGCATGCGTGACTCTCAACACCTCCCCAATCGTTAGGCTCGTTGGGCAGCCAGACGTCATAGTTGAGGCTTTCTTCAAACGTTGACTTATGAAGGGAAGCATGAAGGAGCCGCTTTATCGGCCAACTATTCTCGCCGTTAGCTAGTCGCCAGTACCAGCCTCCACGCGGCTCTTCACTGCCCGCCTCTTGCACCAGCGCTACCCAGAATTCCTCGCGTGGAGCCTGTAGAGGCGAATAAGGTCTGGGTCTTAGGTTTAGTTGTTTGGTGGGACCGATTGGTTGAGGAGAGCAGAGATGGCTGCCAGAGCTTGTGGAGATGTAGGCGCCGCCAAGTAGCCGCCTTGAGTCCTGCAAAATGCTTCCGCAGATAGGAAGTTTCTTCGAGTCAAGTCCAGCGCTGCAAAGCAGGAGCAATCCGCCTCCACACTCCGCTCCTCAGCTTGGCACCGGCGCAGGCCTCAAGTCATTTGCTGATTGGGAAAAGCCACCAAACTCATCTACTACTATTTGCTTCGTCTTCTAGTTCTTTATCCACCGCACCATGTCAACTGGAGGCTTCACGGAATGCACAGTTTCTACTGTGCAGATACTCCCCAGGAAGGAGTCTCAAACTAAACTACAGCATGTGCTACAGCATAAAATGACAGCAATTTGCTACAGCATTGAAAGTGCTAAAGCAACTAAACCTGCCTGCCTGCCCGGAAACTAGAACATGGAAACAAAGAGAGCAATTCACTGCATGAAAGCAATGCCCAGAGATCACCGTCTCTAAAACTTGAAGCTGGTAAATATGCCGCTAACACAGAATCCAAATTGAATGAATTGAATGAGAGATTGAACAAAAGGCCAACGTGAGCGGGGAAAGAGTGAGAGGCAGGTGGGCCAGTCCCTGTGGACAGTTTCTGGGGTCTTCACCACCTACTAGCTTTCGCCTTCGGCAGTCAACTGGCATGGTGCAAAGCCAGCCCACTCCCTGCTGCCCCTCTCTGAAAGACTGGGCATGAAAGGCTGCTAGACTATGCTGGAAGACACTGGCTCACTGTCTAAGGGTCCCTGCTCCGGCCTAGGAAGGAAAGGAAAAGCAATGAATCTGGAGATGGGGAAGGAGAGTGGGTTTAGGAGTGACGTTGCAGACGCCGTTGAGCTTGAAGGCCACGCGCTGTCAGCTGCTCCCCAGGCCGCACTCCCGCTGGACCTGGATTGACACCCCGCACCCCATTTGCTTCTCCACCCCCACCAGGAACACCGTTTAGAAGTGGAGTATCCAGAGCCATAGCCCCAGAGTCCTCCACAGGCGCTTTCATAGACTTGCACCTGGAGCGTTTCCGGCAACCCACTTGCTTTGGCTGCAATTCCACACCAGGGCCATGCTGTTCTGGGAGGCTGAGAGGACCACTGGAAGCAGGTGGTGCATAAAGGTTCTCATCCAGAGAAGCCTCTAGCGGCACCACATGCGAAATGGAGCGGACAATGTGTCGGCCCTTGGCGTCGGCGATCTCCACGTAGCGGACGATCCTGGCGGCATCGGGAAGGCGCCGCACCACCGGCACCAGCTTCCACCGCTGCCTGGGCACCGCCTCCTTCAGAAGCCCCGCACTCCCCACTGGCAGCCAGTCCATCGGGCTCTTCTTGGCCCTCGCTGCTGCTGCTAGGTGGACTTGTTGGAGGTAGCTCAGGTACCTGGACTGCCAGCATTGGCAGAGCTCCTGGACAGCCCTGTCCCTCTTCCCTAGCCCCACTTGCAGGCACTGGGCCTCCAGCTCCTTGCCGGGCTCCTCAAAGCACTTCTGCACCAGGAAGTCGCAGGGGCGGAGGGGGCTGAAGTCCGTGGGGTCCTCGGTGAGGGGGCAGAGTGGCCGCATGTTCACGCAGCTCTCCACCCTGGCCAGGATTGTGAGGAAGTTGTCCTGGGAGACCGTCTTGTGCCAGAGCATCGGCTTGAGGCACTCTTTCAGGAGCCCAACATGCCTCTCTGAGGCCCCGTTTGCCCATGGTGCGCAGATTGGAAGGAAGCAGAACTTGGCAA
This sequence comes from Ptycholaimellus sp. GST1_10, assembly GCA_030248095.1. Lineage (NCBI taxonomy): Eukaryota > Metazoa > Nematoda > Chromadorea > Chromadorida > Chromadoridae > Ptycholaimellus > Ptycholaimellus sp. GST1_10. The sequence continues at coordinate 30,290 of JASANA010008477.1, forward strand.
ACTTGGCTGCGCGAACTCCCCCGCGAACTTGGCCTGCCCCCAAAAGTAGGGCCCCAGACGCTTGTCCGCTGCCGTGAAGGCTGTGGCGTTGTTGCACCAGATCTTGAGCCGTGTGAGCCCCCGACGACACCAGAACCTCTCCAGCACACTGCAGACCACCGCCGCACTGTAGTTGAAGAGGAGCTCGTAGTGCACTGCTTGCATCGTTGCACAGTTGATCACCAGCACCCAGCGTTTCACTGCCTTGCCTTTGGATAGGATTGTGAATGGACCGGCCTGGTCCATGAGGATTGAGCTGAAGGGTCCGGAGCCCACATCCAGGCGCTCCGCCAGCAGCTTGTGAGCAACCTCCTCCTCTCGCAGCCCGCAGAGAGTGCCCTGCCAGATGGCATCTGAGCACAGCTGTCGTAGGCAGGCTTGAAGCAGCCATGGGGAAGCGTTGCAGCCCATGATCATGCACACGTACTTCCACACCTGGAAGTTGTTCTCATCCAGCGGCCTCTCCCAGTCTGCTGGCAGCACGATCCACAGCGCATCCTGGTGCTCCTCCCAGACCTGCATCGCGTAGAAAGCCTTCCTCACATCCGCCGCCAGCGCCCACTGGCTCCCTCTCAGCTGAAGTTGAACTGCCATGAGGCTGGAAAGAAGGCTGGGCCCTGTCTCGATGAGGTTGTTGAGGCATCGTGGATGGTGGCCGCAGTGGCTGGCTGCGTCCACAACGGGCTGGCACTTGGGCCCCGGGGCCCGGAAGTGCGCCAGGTGGTGCAGCAGATGTCCGTCTGGGGGTCGGCCCTCCACCGGCACGATGAAGCCCTCCTTTGCCTGGGCCTGGAACTCCCCATAGTACTCCCGTCGCTGCGCCTCCAAGAACCGCCCGTCCTGCTTCTTAGCCCTTTGGAAAGCTTGTTGAAAGTTTGAGGCCAGCGTAGGAGCAGAATCCTTGAAGGGGAGTGGCACATGAAAGGCGCCGGACTCATCCCTGAAGATCTGCTCCTGGAGTTTGGCCATCTTCACGTCTCCCCACGTCTCCAGACTCCCCGCCTGCTCCGCAAAGCCTAAGGTGTCCAGGGAAGATTGAGAGTGGAGAAAGTTGCCGAGGGTGGCGGGCTGTGCGATGGCGCCGCAGGCCAGGTGGAAGGAGTTGGACGCGGCCAGCATCCTGTCTAGGATGCCCGTCTCCCCGGCCTCCAGACAGCCCCATAGCACCGCTCCGTAGGCCGTGTGGAAGGCGCTCAGACACCCCGTCAGCCTCGTACTCTTGCAACTGGGCCCCAAGATCTTCTCGTACACATTCAGCCCCAGCACCACTCCGACTGTCTTGGACTGGACCTTAGGAGGGGGAGAGTTGGCGATGCCATACTGGGCATGGGCGATGGGCTGAAGGATGGAGGGCTTGATGCAGAAGCTGCCCACCATGAGGTCGGGGCAGAGGATGGAGGCCTGGTAGGCCTTGAACTGAAGCCGGCTCCCGTCACGGCCCAGCACATCAACCTCCACCGGTCGCACCACCATTGCCTCCTTCACCTGCCTCCCTGCATAGGTCACGGAGATCTGCTCCGGGGGGAGGGCTTTGAGGCCTAGCTGGCGAGCCACATCCTCCCGCACCCAGCTGAAGGTTGCTCCGCTGTCCATCAGCATGAAGACCTGGACTGACTGCACCCAACGTGGATGAGCCAGGTGAGCATCGAAAGTGGCAAGAAGAGAGGTGGGGGAGCCAAGCTGTGAGGTGGTGTTGAGAGAGGTGGTGTCGAAGGAGGTCAGCATCCCCAGTACTTCCTCTCCCCCTGCCTGCGGCGCCGCCGGGGCTCTCTGCCTGTCCGAGGCCCAGCTCACCCGCTTCTCAGGCTGCTTCCAATGTAGAGCTGTGTGGTGCCGCCCTGTGCACCCCTGCACTTGACAGCCACCGCCTGCAGACTGGCAGGTCCGTACTCCTCCGGGATGATCCCCCAGACAGAGATAGCAGAGGCCCTTCTCAGTCGCCACCGATTTGCACTCCACTGGCGTCTTCAGCACCTGGCACTGCTGTGCCCAGTGAGTGCCCCCGCAGAAGGCGCACTGCTTCCCTCGGCTTCCACCTGATGGGGACTCTGACTCTTTAGGCTTGTGGGCAATAGGAGCGTTCTGGCGATCCAGCCGTTTTGTCCCCCTGCCATCCCGGCGGCCACCCGTGAAGAAGCTGGTTGTGTAGGCCCTGTCTGAGCCCTCTGCACCCTCCAGGCCCCAAAGCAGCTTCAGCTCCCCAGCCAGCACCTGGACTAACTCCTTCATTCCAGGCACTGCAGCCTTTCCTGTCCGGATGCGGGTCTGCTGGATGTCCTTGACGAGAGAGGCGGGAAGCTTGGTGAGCAAGCCATAGGAGTGAGTGTCCATGGTCTCCTCCGGCACACCCAGAGCCTCCAGCCTCGCGCTGATCAGCCGCAGCTCGTCGGAGAAGGCCTCCAGCTCCTCCAGATCCTCCGCTGAAACTGAGCCCATAGCAGCTAGGCGACGAAAGAGGTTGGCCTTGATGAGGTCGGCGCAATTGTAGTTGTCGTCCAGGGCTGCGACGGCGTCCTTGAAGGCCCCCGGGGTATGGCGGTTGAGCGGGGCCACCTTGGCCAGCACTTTCCCGTCCAGGTTGTTCAGGAGGTAGGCAAACTTGTCCTCCTCCCGCAGCGCTGCATTGGCCTCCAACCGATGGCGGATCCAATTACGGAACTGGCTGTAGCCTGCCGGATTGGAGCCATTGAAGATGGGGAACTCTGTCTTGAGCTTTGGTAGGGCTGTAGGCATCTGGCCAGGAAGAGGCTGGCCCTGCACTGGCTGTCCCGCCATGCCCTGCCCCTGTGGCCTCGCCAGCCGCGCCAACTCTGCCATCAGCCGCTCCTCCCTGTCCGCCGAAGCCTTAAGCTGCTGTTGCATCATTGCAAGTAGCTGTGCCATTGCATCCCCCTGCACTCCGCCCTGCGGGGCCTGAGGAGCTGGAGGAGGGGCTAGCTGAGGGGGTGCCGCAGGTGGCCGTAGTGGGTGAGGGGCGTAGGCGAACTGCACCCGGTCCCCGTCCAGCTCGACGACGCTGTCGTCCAGCATTTGCTCCACCATGGCCCATACTCCAGCCCCTGCTGCCGCCTCCTGGCAGCCCGGGCACACAATCCAGCATCCCATCACCTTCGTTCCTCCCTCACAATGCTCAGACAACTTGTCGAAGATCTCGATAGAGGCAGAGCCCGGGGATTGAAGCAGGCGTCGAGGTGGGCTATGCAGAAGTGCTGGGTGCAGTTGCCGCAGGTGACCCTCTGCTTTGCGTGGACTCCGTCTGCCCCACCCAGGCAGCCCTTGCTGCACTTCGCCTTCGACATCCGCGGCAAGACTGGAGGATAGGCGGCCATCTTGGATGATGATGCAATAGGAGGAAGTGGCCCTTAGCAAGCTGTAGCTGACGCTGGCAGTGCCATCCAGGCCCACGCAGTCATCCTTCCACCTCAGCTGCGTCCTCAGCCACTCCAGATTCGACTTAGATACATGGCTCCATATTTGCTTTGTCTTCTAGTTCTTTGTCCACCGCACCATGTCAACTGGAGGCTTCACGGAATGCGCAGTTTCTACTGCGCAGATAACTACTGGTCATTGTGATAGACGCTAATTTTTTTAAACGTCTCAGAATTTTTTTTAAAACAAGTCATGATGCACTTAGCTTTTAAAAGTATATTTCATGAGAACCACTTTGACTGATGGTGGCCTTTGTCGGAGAAGTCGTGGAAGCAGATAGCTTGGTTGATGTGGCCCTTTCATTGCTCGCTTCAGATGTCGGGCGGTCCTGGTCAGCGCAGAAGTCCAGAGCGGGATGCATTGCGGACTCTGGCAATACGACGCCTGAAAGGAAGGCAGCAGGAGCCTCAGAAAGTTGGGGGGCACCAGGCAGTCGCTCGCAGAGAGCGCCGTATTTCCCGCTGGGACCAGCGTCGTTCAGGAGCTGGCTGAGAGAGCTGGGATTGGCGCGAAGGGTGTAGGAGAATGCGTCATTCAGCACGGTCGGCGTAGTAACCAGGCGGTTGGCAAACGTCTGCTCCCCATCGTGCCAGCGCCAAGTCTGCAGTGGAAGGGGCTCATAAATAAGAGTCGTAAAGTCTGAAGTCAATAGGACAGAAAAGTTCCGGCTGCTGATGGTGGGCACGATGGAGCCGTCGGAGGAGACTGCCAGCCAGAACTGGCCGGAGCTGGGAGTGCGATTGGTGTCGCGCAGGACGGCATCCACAAGCCCGTCGTCGTTCAGGATGGCCAGCCGACTGCGGAAGGGCAGACCGCGGCAGTAGCCATCCGCCCTCGACCTTAGCAATGCGTTACCAAATCATCATGCCACACATCATGTTTTGTCAATTATCGATTGGAACAGGTTTGAGGAAGAATAAGAAAGGGACTGCGACTGTACTTGTTCCAGGAGCCAAAGTGGAATGTGAAGCAGTGGCGGCAGAAGGGGTCCACAATGCCATCCGCGGGGCAGGAGGTTATGATGGAAGTCGTGGTAGCCTGTCATTGGTTGTCTTATCCCATCCCAGAGCCAGAGCTAGGCGCACTGCTGCCAGGCAGCAGTTGCTAGTCAAGGCTACGGTAGCCCTTGCCGCGTGGCAGCAGTGCAGTGCAGAAATCGATACCGGCACTGCGCTTGTTTTTGGAAGGGCGTTAGGAGTGGAGGTCGTTTGAGGCTGCGTGAAGATTTCAGACCTCGCACCACTGCTGCCTGCTCAATTCCCAGTCATTGCCAGCAAGCATGGATATTATGTTCCAATTTAAGGGGGAAAATTTGGGGAAATTTTTTTCAATTAATTTTCCTATCTTAGGCGCGTTGGCTCAGTAAAAACTTTGTTGCAAAGGCAGATAAAAAAATCCAAGAACTCTAAATTGCTTTATGCTTAAAATTTTTATGCCTATTTTCAAATTATTTATTTGTTCAAAAAACTACTCCGAAACAATTAAAAATTTTTCCTGTGCTCTAACTGTTAATTTATGAAATATTTATTATTTCCCGTTCAATTGAAATTTTAAATTTTGCATTTTTGTATCGCAAATGTGCTGCTTCAGCATCATAATGGACTTTGCTCGTCTGGACCTTATCTTTTCCTATTTAGCGGGCCCTCTTGGCTTCGCACAGTCAGTGTATGTTCAATGCTAGATGTAGAAATAAAATGGAAGGTGTGCGGGTATCTGGCGGACACGATGCTTAAGCTCTCCAACATGCTCAGCTTCAGCTTCATGCACTAGCTCACCGTCGATCGCTTCGGCAACATTGCACAGCCCACCACCTTCCCTAGCAGCTATGTTACAGACTACGCTTTTCCCCTCCCTCCCATCCTGGAGTGGATTAGCACAGCGCTTGGTAGCAGAGAGTGGTTCTGGCTTTTCAGCTAGTACCCCTTCAATCGACCTCACCAACAGCAGCTTCGGCTGCAGCTTCCGTGCCAAGTCAACACCAGCATGCTCTCCAGCCAGGACAAAAGGAGTGCACACCTTTCATCTTGTTTTCGGTTTCCGAAAGGCTACTGGAGAGGACAGCTATGAGCGCTCGAGTTCAACTTTCCTGCGCCTGCATTTTTGGCCTTGCTGCCAATCTGCCTCAGCCAGTACTCATCGCTTCAACTTTCGACAGTGGAGCAGCGATCGGCATTCGAAAATCTTTCGGTGTTTTTTGCTTCCGCAGCTCAGTTGACTGCAACCTCAGCTTGTTTACTGCAAGAGCAGGCATTGACACTGCAAGTGTCGATCTACAGCCTGCAGTAGACAAAGCTTATCAGGCCTAGGCTGCAGTGAGCCTAGGGCCTTCGACTGCCTCCACTCTCTTGTTTTCCCCGCCCCCTGCAGGAGGCACTGATTGCAACAGCCCATCCCAGTATACAGCAACGGCTGTGCTGGGTCCAGGGGTTGCAAGGTAAACAGGTCGACGGACCTGCCCCTTGCCTACAGAGCTGGAGAAGAGTGATAGCAGTGCCCGAGCACTTGAGCTCATGGGGACATGCGCCTGATAACGGGCACATGGACGGCCATTCCTCAAAAAGGCCCCCCACAACTCAACAGTTGCAGTTGCAAGAGAGTTGCAAGAGTCTTGTAACTTAAACAAACCCAACCTAGGGCGGGCCCTGCTTGAAGGCCCTTAATCAGCTCCCGCATGCTCCCATATAAGGGGCCTGCAGTGGCCAGTCTCTCACTTGCTCTCTCTCTCTCTCGATTGCTCTCTCACACAGCTACTCCATCTACGCTCCCCCCTCCTTCCTACACCCCAAACCTCCCCTTCCCTAACACTCGGGAGGCTCTGTTGGAGCACCTGCAGTCCTGTGCCCACCAGTAGTGCGGCCTAGTGTAGTTGCCAGTCTGCTGGTTTAGAAAATATAGCCTCCTATTCGCTGCTTCCTCACAAATCAGCAATCAACATGAAGCTACTCATCCGATTCTGGACTAACAACTCGTCTCAATCAAGTAAAACCCAAAGAGAGAGCATTAAAAAGAAGAGAGAGAGAGCATGCCCCCAAAAACTTCCCAATCGCAGAGAGGATTGAGAGACTGAGCCTGAGCTGTAGGCATGTTAGGGACACGCATTCCTTCCACACTGCCATTTTTGCTAAGAAAAGACCCTTTGAGCAGAAATGCAGAGCGCAGAAGAGCTCAAGTGCAGAAGATGCAAAAAGCCAATTCCCAGCGAATTGGTCATCCAGTGCAGGGACTGCATGCAACCCTTGTGTGCACCCTGTATGATGGATGAAGCTACTGATGGCCTCCTAGGAGACCATGCAGCTGGAATGGAGCACCTCAACGCCACTCTTGGGTGACGAGGCGCCCACTACTGCTGTCGCCAGTGCGCCCAGCGAGAGGGCTACACCTGGCAGAACCTGATGGTTCAGCTCGTTGTTCAGGGCACCTTCGAACCCTCCACCATCGCCAGCTACTGTGAAGCAGCAACCCAGGTCCTGGGCTCTGAGCTGGCTAAAGGGCTGGAAGACCAGTGCCTCATCACCTACCAGGAAATCGCCTCCAAACTCTCTCCGGCCAGCCGAGAGCAGTCACCGGTGACTGTGCACTCAGGAGGACAGGCTGGGAGAGAGGCGACACCTGGAAGGCAGGAGGGAGGAGGAAGTCCACCTGAGCAAGGAGCAACAGCTGGAGGCGCCCTACAGGGGCCTCAATGGACGGAACCTTGGTGCCCTGCGCCTCCTATGGACTCGACAGAAGACTCTTCAGCCACACCCCAGGAGTCCCAAGATATGGTGTTGGCCTACGAGGAGGTCTCCAAAGAGTATGCTTGGGTGACCTTCGAGCTGTACCATCTGAGAGAGTACCTGAACTCTCTGAACCTTGAGAGCGAGGAGCATCTCGAGGTCACCAGCCACATGGCCTGCCTTGCGGAGAGAATCAACACTCTGGAAGCCGTGTTGGAAGAAGCAGGCCGAGTGGCCTTTGAGGTGGACGAGGTGGCTCTGTTTCGAGGCACAGGGGTAACACAGCCCTGCAGTCCTGAGGAACAGCAGCTGGCTCTGCCTGCAACCTCTCCTCCTCTCCCTCTGGAGGAAGGGCTGGAGTCCATCGCCCTACGCCAACAGAGAAACAAGCAGTGGTTCCTCGCCCACCGGGCACTCTGGCCAGCGGCGGCCCAGCGCCGTCTTTTGCCGGCCTTCAAGGAGGCCAAGGGCTGCAGGACGGCGGACAAGCTCTGGTCCCGCGTCCCCCTGGACACCTTGTATGCCCTCCGACGCCGCATGAGGGCCACACAACGCCCCCATGGGTCCCCTCCGATTTGCCCTCACAGCTCCCCTCCACAGATGCAGCACACACCACCAGCCATCAGCTATCATGAGGGGATTCGGAGACCTCAAGGCCCTTCTCTTGCAGTGGTGCAGCGACAGTATGGGCAGGTGGCACAGAGAGGTGAGATAGGAGCTCCCGTCCCCTTCCCGCCAGACCTCTGGATGCCGCCTCCACAGCTCTTCTCACCACCACCGGCCTACCATTCTGGACCGCCTAGTTGCCCATCCTCTCCCACCTCTCATCTGCAGCAGAGGGGAAGAGGGAACTCACCGGGCCAGCGGACCCAGAACCTCTTCTCCCTGAGGCCTCCTTGCTTCGACCCACTGAGAGCCATTGAAGGAAGGCCAGCTCCGCCTGGCCTGCCACCCTTTCTGGTGGTGCCGGAGACCGTCCCCTACAGATCTCCGGTGACCCTTCCAACATTGGCCCCATCCCAGAGATCGGCGTCTGGATGGACTGCAGCCACAGGAGCTCCGGTTCCTGGCTTGGGTCAACAGGGCCCCCAGGAACTTCAGGCCCCTACAAGAACAGTGGCCCCACAGCCCTATTGTCATCCAACTCCTCCTCCCCCTAATCCACCCCTTCCAGGGATGTATCCATGGCAACCACCGCCCCCGCGGATGCATCCATGGTGTCAGCCGCATCCGCTGCCCAGCCCTTGGAGACCGCAGAGGCCATGGATGCAACGATGCACTCTGTGGAGGAGGCACAGGAATGGGAGGGAGGCAGGAGAAGGCACGCCCGCTCAGTCTCGGCCTATCTACACTTCCGATCCAGAAGCCAAGGCGGCACACACCGACACCGGCTCTTCGGAGAACCCAGACATTTCCGTACACGCATGACCTGGCACAACGGAATCTGAGACCTGATGCATGAGCGAGGCCTGGACAGGCAGGAGGACTGGTGGATGGAAGAAGGAGATGGACGAGAAGTTGCACAGGAGCTCCAGGCTGGAGCCCTGGTGGTGCAACAAGGAGCAGAAGTTGCTGCTGCTGAACACGGCCGCGGCCTTCCAGAAGCTGGACGGGACCTGGATCAGTTCATGCCGGTACGTGCTATGCCCCATCATCAAGCACCAGCCCCTCCTCTTCAGCTCCAGTCTGAAGCAGATGTCCTCGCCGCACGCCTCCGTGCCATGTCCATCAGCGGACACGAACACACCCGTCCCCTTCAAGCTCTTCCCCCACCTCAAAACACTCTTCCTCAATCTCCATGGCTGGGAGGAGGAGGTATGGAGGTGGAGGAGAGAGCAGGTCCACAAGACCCTTGGCAGTTCGCCGCTGCAAACACAATGGCGGCAAGGCAGTCGCCGCAGTATCAGCTGATGGCGCAGCATGAACAGGCCCAGGTGCAGAGACAGCAGGCCACCAGACTGCAAGAGGACCCGGAGCTGGACAACTTTGTGCAGCAGCTCCGCAATCAAGTCCCCCTTCAGGCACCGTCTGGCATCACTCCTCCAGCGCCTTTCGTCAATCCCTATCAGGCCCCTATTGCACCGCCTGCTAGAGGGAGGCAGGGTGGAGGAAGCCTCTTTGCCACTCCGCGCCAGCCTCAACTGCCCAGCTCTTCCCTATCTATGCCTAGCGGCAGATCCTGGGTGGATCTCTTCACCCGCCCCGCTCCAAACTCCCGCCCAGTGCCTCAACAGCCTCAAAGAGGCCACGAGGCGTCAGTGACCATCAATCTGGTGACTCTGGAAGGAGAGGGAGGGAGACAGGAGGCGGGAGCAGGGACGAGCAGAAGGACACCGCCTCCACAGTCCTCCATGACAGGAGGCAGGACCCAGGAGAATGTGGCCAGCAACTCCGGCCAGGTCTCCATTGATGGCCTCATGAAAGGCGTGGAGAGCGTCGTGGACTGCATCGCCCACAAGCTTGGCGCTGCCAGTCTATGAGACCTCCCGCCCCTTGAACTTCCCCTGTTCTCAGGGGATTACATCCAGTACCCGACCTGGAAACAGCACTGGAGCCTCTGGATTGATCAGAGAGTGGAGGATCCCGCCACTCGAATGATCTATCTGTCGAAGGCTCTGAAAGGCTCAGCTGCAGAGAAAATCAAATCCCTGCAGAGCATGGAAGGCGGCTACAACCAGGCCATGAAGGTCCTGGAAGACACCTTCAACAACCCCACGGCCCATGTTCAGGAGGCCCACAACTCCATCCAGAACCTCCTGAATGCTGACTTCAAAGGCCTGGAGTCGTTCCGCGACAAACTCCAGAACCTCTACCTCTTCCTCGCCCAGCAGTGCCAGTTGGAGGAGGCCCAGCTACAGTTTCTCGTTGGCATAGCGATGAAGAAGCTGAGCAACTGCGTGGCGAATGCGGTCACAAAGAAGTTGACCAATCAGGGGCTCCTGTCCCATCAGGTTACTCTCTACGACCTAATTCAAGTCCTGAACAAGGAGGTGGAGGCGCAGCACAACAAGAGCACCCTGCTCCAAGCCATGACCGCTGAGGCCAGCTCCTCCTCTGCCTCCGCGTCCTCCACACGTCACAAGCAGCCCTCCAAGAAGCTGCTCTACTCCCAGCCTTCCATCCTTCCCGTCTCCTTCTCTTCCTCGAAGGATAGCAGTAAGGGCTCTGGAGGCAAGATGGAGCAGAGCTGCTCCATCTGCATGAGGAGACACAAGGCGGTGGACTGTGACCAGTTCAAAAGTGCCAAGCAGCGCAAAGATCAAATTGCCAAGTACGACCGCTGCTACCGCTGCCTAACAAAGGGGCACACTGTGTCCCAGTGCCGCAGCCCTTACAACTGCAACAGGTGCAACAGTTCAAGCCACCACTCCGCCCTCTGCTACGTGGCCTACCCTGACAACTCAGCCGCTGGCAGGCAGCAGGGTACCCAGCAGTGCTCGCAGGGACAATGCCAGTCGCAAGGGCGACAACAACAGAAGAAGCCCTATCCCTCCTCTTCCCACCCATCCTCCGCCCAGCACAAGCCTCAGAAGAAGGATGCTTGGCAAAAGGAAGGGAAGAAAGGAGGGAAGCGACCTGGAGGTGGTTTGTCGCTGCTGATGGCGATGATGACGATGATGGAATCGGTGACCAATGTCTCTGACGCCCTCAACAACTGCAACGAGGCCATCGTCCTCTGCTTCAATGCTGAAGTGGCCGCATCGCCCGTGCAGGACAGCTCCATCTTGGAGAGCATCAACTGCCTCTTGGACACTGGCTCACACATCACCTGCATCGAGAAGTACACCGCTGAACTACTCGGCCTCCCTGTGATAGGAGAGGAGGTGGTGAATGTGGGTGTCTTCGGAGAGTCACTGTGCCAGCCCAGGAGGATGATGATCGTGAGCCTGCACTTGCACACGGCCAATGGCTTCAGCATGGAGCTCAAGGCCAGGGCGCTGGAAGACATCTGCCCACCGGTCAAGATGCTTCCCTCCCTGTCCGAGGACAGATGGGAGGCGATTGTGGCAGAGTTCCCAGCAGTGGAGAACATGCCGCCGAAGTCGGGCTCCGTGTACATGCCAGTGCACCTCCTTATCGGCCTGGACGTTGGAGGCCTCATCCTAGGCAAGATGTCATAGAGGTCAACATCTCTCCCCTCCTCTCCATCAACAACTCTCCCGTTGGCCAGCTGCTCATCGGAGCGCCTCAGCAGGCAACCATCCTCGTCAACGTGAGCATGAGCGGAGAGCTCAAGGAGCTCTACACCCTCGAGTCCAAGGGACTCACAGAGGAGGAGATCCAGGAGGATGCCCATGCTGCCGCCCTACAGTGCTTCAAGGAGGATCTCCAGTGCAGCAGCGGAGGTTGCTTCATGGTGCCCTTCCCCTTCAGGGATGGACGGTTCCCCGACGGAGCCAGGGACAGCAAGAACAAGGCCCTCAACCGCCTGCACAGCCTCTGCAGGAAACTGGATAAGCAAATGGATCTCCAGGACGCCTTCCACCTCTCCATCAGGAGCTGGATACGCCGAGGAGGTGCCGCTGGAGGAGGTGGAGAGGCAGGATCGACAGGTCTTCTACCTGCCCTGCTTCCCGGTGGAGAAATCCACCTCACAGCACACTAAATGCCGCCCCGTCCTGGACCCCACAGCGCGGGTCCTGCCTAACACCATGTTCAATGACCTGTTGGAGACGGGGCTGCAGCTTCTGGGATCTCTGATGGGGATCCTCCTCCGCTATCGATTCTCGGAGATCCTGGTGGTAGGAGATCTGGAGAAGGCCTTCCTCCAGATCCTCCTCCTCCCGGAACACAAAGACCTGGCCAGATTCATCTGGCTCTGGGACCCCACCAAACCGCCAGGCTTCAAGAACTATGCATACTTGAGGCTCACCCGCATGGGCTTTGGCTTCAAGAGCAGCCCGGCCATCCTCCAGGTCGTCATCAACTCCTTCCTGGAGGAGGAGGGCTTGGAGTTGGCGAAGGAGATTCAGTCGCTCATCTATGTTGACAACATTGCCTTCAACGCCTCCAACGTCACCAAGGCCCTGTGCAAGAAGAGAGAGGCTGTGACCATCTTTGATGCGGCAAAGATGAACCTGCGCGAGTTTGTGAGCAACAGCGAGGTCTTCAACGCCAGCCTCTCCGAGGAGGAGAAGGGCAAGATGGAGGGCGTAAAGGTGCTGGGAGTGGGCTGGGACATCATCCTGGACGCCTTCTACATCGGCCGGACAGACATCAAGTTCCCCCTCTGGCCATGCACCAAGCGGACCATCATCAAGACGTTTGCCCGCCGTTTCGATCCACACGGCCTCCACTCCCCCGTCATCATCCTCCCCAAGCTCCTCTTCAGCCAGATACAAGCGGACGGCTACAACTGGGATGACACTGTCACGGCCCAGTTCAAGGACTGGTGGAAGGAAGTGCTGGAGGACCTGGAAGGACTGCCCTTGGTGAAGATCCAGAGGAGGGCGGCCTGGTCCCCGACGTCGAAGATCTGGCTGCTGGCATTCGTGGACATGAGCAAGCAGGCACACGGCTGCTGCTGCTATGCCTATTCCTTCGCATCCAGCTCCTCCCGCCCCATCCCCATCGGCATCCTCGATGAGCACGGCAACTGCCGTGAGATCTCCAGCAGAGCCTACTGCATGCTGCTCCTCTCCAAAGCCTCTCCCAATCCAGGTCGATTGGAGGAGATTCCAAAGTTGGAACTGCTGGCAGTGGAGAAGGCAGCGAAGCTGCTGCGCTTTGTGGAGAAGCAGTTGCCAGCCAGCATCGGTGTGGTGGAGAAGCACGTCTACATGGACAGCATGATCACCCTCCAGCAGATCCACCTCAGACGCGGGCCCACCACCTACGTCAACAACCGGATCAACAGCATTTGGAGCCTGCAGGAGTCCGTGGACTTCTCCCTCCATCACATCCGCAGTGAGGACAACCCCGCTGACCTCGCCTCCAGAGGCGTCCGCTTTGCAGACTACATGCAGGAGGACAAGTTCCGCCTCTGGTTCTATGGCCCCAGCTGGGCCCAGGGTGAGGCCAACCAGTTTCCCAACTGGGAACCTCCAGCGCACAAGGCGGATGGATTGGCTTTGCTGGAGTGGAAGCAGGAGGAGAAGGCCTTCGGACCAGAGTACCACATCATGGTGAACTCCACGCGCAAGCTGGTCTCCCAGCCCAGCTTCCCCGGCCCCTTCCACATGCAGGCCGAGCAATACCTCCACAAGGGAGGTCTCCCTACCCTTCTACACATCACCGCCTACGTATGCAGAGCCTGGAGAAAGGCTAAGGGAATGCCCAATCCAGGGATGGCAGCAGTGACAGTGGATGAGAAGGAAGCCTCCGAGGAGCTCTGGGTCCATCACCTTCAGATGAAGGCCTACGGACCAATCATCTCTGTCCTCACCAAGGAGAAAGGATGACTGCCTATGGCCGAGGCAAACATGGTCCAGGACCTGGACCTGTTCATCGGCAAGTCTGGCCTCCTCCGCTGCAGGAGCAGACTGGCGATGGCCAACGTCCCTGTGGACACCAAACACACTCTGCTCCTGCCGAACAACCATCCCTTCACCATGCTTCTTGTCCTCCACTTCCATGAACTGGCAGGGCATCTGAAAGCTAGAGTGATGGCAGGGCTCTTCCGGAAACGCTTCTGGATAACCAGCGCTGTTTGGAAGATGCAGTCTTTCATAAGACTGTGCAGTGTCTGCAGGAGATTTGAGGCCATGCCTTTTGCCTCTCCTCACTTCCGCCCATATCCAGCCCTGCGCTTTGACAGTGCTTGCGCCATGCAGCACATGTCCATCGACTTGAAGGGGCCCATCATCTACATTCAGGTCTACTGAGACCCTGAACAGAAGCTGGAGCCCTATCAAAAGTACAAGAAGGCGAAGGAGCTGATGGTGGAGAGAACCGGCTACATCCTGGTGTATCTCTGCCAGGTGGTGCGGGTGGTGGCGCTCCAGCTCATCCCAGACCTGGAGGGGCAGAGCATCACCAATGGCCTGGCCACCATCATGGCCAGGGTCAGCTTCCCCCGGCAGGTCTACTGCGACAACGCCAAGCAGCTCCTCTGGGCCACCAAGTCACTCTTCAGCAAGGCGAGCTCCAGAGAGTGGAAGGCAGATGACCTGGCCATCACCTCGTTCTTCGCCAAGAACAACGTCCGACTCCGCACCATTCCCCCCACTCACCCAGCCTCTGCAGGCTCAGTGGAGAATATGGTGGGGCTAACAGCAAAGGTGCTGAAGAGGCTAGCAGAGGGGCGAAAGCTGAAGGAGTACGAGCTGACGCTCTTGCTGGCACAGACAGAGGTGATCATCAACTGGCGCCCCCTCTTCGCGTACGGCAAGTCCAGCTCCGTCGTCACCCCTGCACACTTCCTCCATCCTCAACTCAACCTTGTCCTCCCGCCCGACTGGGATGATGAGGTGAAGGATCCGGAGGAGCTCTACGGAGCTAGGGGAAAGGCACTGAAGGTGTACAAGCACCAGCTGATGAAGCTCTGGCAGGTGTTCAAGGAGAACCTGCCCCAGGTCTTGATCGAGGAGCGCAAGAACCACTACAAGCCCAGGAAGGGCGAGGCTCAGAGAGAGCCCATGGAAGGAGAGCTGGTGTGGCTCAGCAAGGACAACGCTCCCAGGCATTCCTTCAAGCTAGGTCGCCTGGTGGAGCTGCTGCCTTCACGCTTTTCGGAGCCTCAGGAGGCGATGGTGCTAGTGAGGTGGAAGGTGAAAGGAGGCGGCGAACACAACGAGCTGATGCGCCGCCACATTGCCGACCTCATTCCCATCCTCTACGAGCCTCCAACAGTCTCTGCAGCCATCGATGCCCTAGAAGTTCTGCCCAGACTGTGGGGAGTAGGAGCAGGAAGAGAGGGAGAGGAAGAGGTGGACCTGGAACCTGATGTCGGCGATGAGGTTGCGGACGACAGACAGCTTGCTCTTCAAGGACAAGCAGAAGTCCCCCTCCCTTCCACTCCCAGAACCCTTCCCGCCCAGGAGCCTTCAAAGGGCATACTGAAGCGCCAGTCTACCAGAAGGCACAGAGTGATGTACAAGTCTCTGGATGAGGCCGACTTGGGAAGCCAGCCAACGCAGGACTTCTACAACACCCGCCTGCCCAGGATGCCTAGAGACACTCAGGCTCTGCTCTCCCTCCAGGAGGAGCGTCTAGAGCAGGAGCCCAGCAGCCTGTGCAAGGAGTTCCTTGGTCTGGTCCGAGGCTGCTACAGGGACGAGGAGCATCTGAAGCTCCAGTTCCAGCAACACTCCGAAGCCCAGCTTAGAGGCACAGATCCAGCGGATGCCCAGCAGAATGAGCAGTTCAGCAGCTGGGTCTCTCAGGATGCTTCTCTGCCTATCTCATCCACGCGGCGACATTTGGCAGAGGAGGCTGAGTCAGCACCGCTGGCTTTGCCACCTCAGTGGACAGAGAGAGAGAAAGTGGGAAGGCAGGGAACCTTTCCCTGGCTGTTGCTTGGGCTGCTGAGCTTAGTGTGTCTAGGAGGTGGTGAGAGTGCCACTCCTATTCCATCACACGGACAGCTGCTAGCAGACGCCCAAGTACAGCTGCCCACTCCTCCAGTGCACATTCCCCATGAACCTCTACGACCCCCTGCAGTCTCAGCAGCGCCCCCTCTGCCCGGAGTGGACTTCTTCATCTGTCCAAAGGTGCTGACAGGAGGAAGGCCGTTCGTCTACCCAGACTTCCATCAAGACTGCTCTGTGGACCACTGGAAGGAGGAGGTCATCTACCACCCTGTCGACCTCTACGTCAACCACTATCGCCTTCCAACTGTCCCTGCAGCTAGGTGTCGTATTGAGTTATATCACTACCACACCTACACTTTGTTCTTCAACCAGTGGTCGAAGCAAGTGTGGAAGGACTTGAGAAATGTGGCTCTGCATGAGTGCGCGTTGGCCTGGCAGACCTGGAACTTCAGGGACGTCCCCTTGGTCCAGATCGGCCCCTACAAGTACTCCACCAACACCACCATGTTTCCCATATACGAGTGGTGGGGCTACACGACCGTCACCTACTTGAACTTCATCCTCACAGTGGGAGAAGTGGGGGTCCAGCATGAGGCAGTGGTGTCCAGCCTGGGCTCCATGTCCGGGTGCCACGCAGAGTGGGAGTTCTGCAAGAAGATCACGTACACCATCGTCTGGGACAAGTCCCCCTTGCTGTCCTTCTGCCCCTACGAGCTCAAGGGCACCTACAACGCAGAGGTCATCGGAGAGAACCGCGTTCGCATTCCATCCCTGCAATCTGCATTCTCCACCTACCTTCCAGACCCTGACTATACCTGGCATCAACCCGCCTTGAAGTGTCTTCCACCAGACATCCTACTCTCCAAGGAAGGCCTGCCAATAAGGGTGAACAGGAAGCTGCTGGTGGTGAATCCTCAGATTGAGGTCGGGCAGGAAAGCAGTGTCAACTCCTCCTCTGCGCCTCCACTGCGTGCTGGCAAGAGAGACTTAGGACCTGAGCTTAGTCGGATGAAGCGTATTGGTCTGAAGCCTTCATGCTACTACCAGTTCCTGCTGAAAGGGTTCCAGCTCAGCTCATCTCTAGGACTCTCTAGGAAGAAGAGGCTAGTGAATCTAGCTGAACCTCTAGTGCATCGGCGTCGATGCATCGATGCCATCCACGAGTGACTGTCAAAGCTGGAGAAGACAAAGAACAGCTCCGATCCAGTCTCTCCCAAACTGCATTTCATCGTAGAGGCGATGATGAAGTTCGTTCACGACAGTCACCTGCTGGATGAACACCGCATCTGCATGCTAGAAGAGCATCAGTACCAGATCTTCAGGCAACTTTTCTATCTCAACCCCACCAACAGCCTACAAGCGATGCTGAAGCGACAGGACATCGCGGCTGAAGTGAAGGGATCGATGATCTTCATCAGCCAGTGTCACAGGGCAGAGGTGAAAAGGATTTATCCTAACCACCGCCTGCCAGGAAACAGCTTCTGTTCCTTGTTCATGCCAGTGGAGCTGATGAATGGCCAGATTCTCTACTTGCCTGAGGGAGGCAGTAGGGATTTGACCTGGTTCAGTCCAGAGGTGCACTGCAATCAGGTGACAAGGTTCGAGTTCGTGGATGAGATGGACGAAGGCAAGATCGGCGACTACTTCTGCAACCTCACAGGTGGCATCTTCGCCACCTACCTGATGAGCCCTCACTTGCACAGACTAGCGCCTGACATCACCTTGGATGCACCTCCCCTCTACAATGTCCCTATCCTTCAACCCTTTGTCGCCCTCGCAGCCTACTCAGCCAACATGCCTCGCATCGATTGACAGGTGGAGGCTATGCTACAGTTCTCCAGTCATCTCTCCTGGGAGCCAGAGGAGGTGTCCAGAAACATCAAGGAGTACAGCAGATCGTCAACTGGAGTGGTAGGAGCGATGACGGAGGGACTAAAGGAGGTGAGAAGGAAGAGTGAGGTGGAGGTGAGAAGTCTGAAGGACCGGATCCTATGACCCATCTACTTCATGCTGGGAGTGGCCCTGTCCATCGTGGCGATGGTCGGTCTCTGCGCGGTGATGCTCTACCTCGCCCGCTTCATGAGCTGCAGCTTGTCCATCATCCACACCATCGACAACATCATCAACTCCGTCGTCTCCGTGTTCAGCAAGTGCTGGCCTGACAGAGGTCCAGGACCTGGATCGAGTCTCACCAGCTGGATGAGGAGGCGAGGGGAGCTGAACGAAGAGGACCTGCCCTACAGCACCACTCTTCTACCTCAAGCTCCTCTTCCTCCCTTCCATCCCCCTCGCAGGCAGGTGAGCATTGGCTCTCCCACCTACTACCGCCCAGAGGACGAGGACACCCTTCCCCGCACTTCATCCATCCCTCAACTCACTCCTCAAGATCGAGCGAGTCTGCGCAAGGCCTACTCCCATCGCATTCCAATGCCACTCAGCACTTCTTCCTCCTACAGTGGCCCATCCTTCGCTGCTCCTGTTCACCGGTCCGAGTTGGTGCTGACCTTCTACGACCCAGAGCAGATCCAGCTGGGAGCAGAGGAAGAGCTGTGCCTCGTGGGCCTATGCTGAAGAACGTGGGACCCAACTCTTCATGTTGATGCCTTGTCCCCTCCCTTTAGATGTACCCCATTCCTTACTTGCTCTCAGTAGCTATGACTTCCTCCGATCCATGTGATTGAACAGAGCGTGGGGAGTCTGTGCTGCTTCAGCATCATAATGGACTTTGCTCATCTGGACTGTATCTTTTCCTATTTAGTGGCCCCCTCTTGGCTTCACACAGTCAGTGTATGTTCAATGCTAGATGTAGAAATAAAACGGAAGGTGTGCGGGTATCTGGCGGACATGATGCTTAAGCTCTCCAACATGCTCAGCTTCAGCTTCACGCACTAGCTCACCGTCAATCACTTCGGCGACATTGCACAGCCCACCACCTTCCCTAGCGGCTATGTTACAGACTACCCTTTTCCCCTCCCTCCCATCCTGGAGTGGATTAGCGCAGCAAAAAGCACAAACAATATTCTACTTTTTAAGGCGGTTTCAATGGTGGTCAAATCATGCACATCCGTTGAGAGTTGTAGATGATTAAAAATAGGCCGTTTTCGAACTTCAAAAATTTGCTAAAAATCAATGTTCCCTTTCACTTGGCCTAATGTTGAATGTACATGAGGCGGGCCAGACCATCTCCAACTCTCCCATGCAGCAAAAGAGATGAGAGGGTGTGAGGCTACCGCTGAGGTTGACTTGAGGGCTGGTGGTGTGGCTGAGATCGGATGGAGTGAGCTGGGCGGAGGAGGAGGTGGCCCGCTGCTGCACCGGCGGTGGCCAGTATTCCGTTTCACCTGAAGGTTAATCTCAAAGCTTAGCCGGCCTGGCTATGACACAAGGCTCTGACTTTTCCACTTCCCCTCACTTTTTACCCCTTTCTAGGCAGCTAAACTAAAACTTTAGCCAGCCCAACTGAACGTGCTCTCTGCTGCCACATGGTTTTTAGAAGATGCCGTTTCCTGGCTGTGAGCTGATGTTATTTTTCGCCATCTAAGGATTTTCATACTAAGGTCACACGCTTATTTAGAGAGCAGATTCTGTGGCATTCTCAACTAAATCAAACCATAATTCGGTTATACGACTTTTCGTACCCAGGACTTTTCGTACCCGACTTTTCGTACCCGATTTTTCATACCCAGACTTTTCGTACCCTAGATTTTTCGTACCCAGACATTTCGTACCCAAGGTTTTTCCCTTCAATTCTCTTGTTTCACAGGACTATGAAGAGTAATATTTATAAATCAAAACAAATTTCTTTAATTTTGCTTCAATTTTGTCATTTACTCATTCACCTTATGTTTCAATACCATCAAACTGCTGTTTTCCATGTTCCACTTTTATTGGCACCTCTCACTTTATTTAAATTGATGCTCAGGTTGTAGCTGTAAAGCAACTATGGTACTATTGGTCGTCCAGTGGTAAATATTATTTCTCCCACTGAAAACCAACTGTCCCAAGTCTGAAGTTTCCATGCTACAAGCAAAATTTGCTTTGGGGCATTGGCTCAGTACAGTCCTATAAGGTCGGTCCTACAATATACTTCTTCCACTGGAGGCCGGTGAAGGGGCTTGCTTATGGCAAATAGGGGAAGCTGTTTTGATTCAGACATTCGGGATGTTTGTATTTGTTTTGATATATAAATATTATTCTTTTAAAAACCCATGGAAAGAAGCTACATGAAAAAGCCAAGAGAATTGAAGGGAAAAAACCTTGGGTACAAAATATCTGGGTGCGAAAAATCTAGGGTACGAAAAGTCTAGGTACGAAAAATCCAGTACGAAAAGTTGGGTACGAAAAGTCCTGGGTACGAAAAGTCGTGATACCCATAATTCTGTTAGGCAAAAAATGAAATTCATTATCACTTTCAAAAAACTCACGCAGAATAAACCCAAATGCTTTACCTGGAATGGGAAATTGGCAGAGGGGGCTGGCCCAATTTCCCTCGCTAATGTCATGGAGCCGGCGGGAATAGGCAAAGACGACGGCCGCATTCTCCTCCCCGTCCTCGAAGCCGCTGCTGCTGCCCCAGTCGTTGGGCTCCCCGTCCTCCCAATCGCTGGCCCCTTCCACCCAGCCAGTATCTGTTCATCCTTAGCCCCTGGACTGCCAGCTGTTGTAAAAAGAAAGGCTATGAACGAGGAATCTGGCTGCCGTTGCCTAGCCGCCAGTACCAGCCGATGTCCAGTACACTTTGACCAGGCTCCTGGTAGAGACTGAGCCAGAACCTGCCCGTGATCTGGAGAAAGATGAGCAATTCAATGTCCCCCACAAAACCTTGCTTGGGTCTTGGAACACGAGGAACACGAAACCAGCAGAACAAAGGGCCACGATCAGAGGAAAGAAGAAGGGCCAACGTTGGCGTCAAGGCTCTGGGCGATGTGGCGCAAGAGGCCGGGCTGGTGAGGGGCAGCCAGGGAGCCGTTGAGACTGGCGCAGAAGGCCCGCGCCTCTGCCTCCCGCAGCTGACCTTCGTGGAGATGCCCAGTCCAGCAGTGTCCAGCCGCTCGCACACTGCGCCCGTCCGCCAGGCACTGACCCAGCCCTGCAGTCCCCTTTCAAGGCCTCCTGGAAGGCTCAAAGCTTGTGCTCACCGGCCAGCGGGAACTGGCAGAGTGGGACGGCGTTGTGGTTGTTTTTGCGGTCAGAGAGTTTTTCTGTCAGAGTGGCCTCATTCTGCTCCCCGTCTTCTACGCCACTGGTTTGCCCCCAGTCTTCCGGCTGGCCTGATTGCCAGACGTTTTCGGCGAGGCCCACTGTCCAATACAACGGAGGTTTTTAGGGAAAAGGCCAGTGGAAAGAGGCCTGATACGGGCTGTCCTGCTGTTGTTGGGCAGATGCCAGTACCAGCTGGCATTGGGGACAGTTTGGCCAGGCTCTTGGCGTAGATTGACCCAAAATCTGTCGCTAGTCTGTGAAAAGGATATGAGTGCAGATTAGAGAGAGGAGGTGTGGAAAGAGGAACGCTGGTGGAGATGTTCCTCCAGAGGAGGTCCAGGAGACCTGGTTGGTAGGGCGCGGCCAGGTAGCCGTTGAGGCTGGAGCAGAAGAGCTCGGAGCCAGCGAGTGTGAGCCTTGCATTAATCAGCCATCCGCTCCAGCAGTAGCCGTAGGCCACCACCCGGCGCTCCTCCGCCAAGCACTGCTCCAGACCTGCCAAGCCAAATGCTCCAGATCGCACTCAAGTTTGTTTGAAGAGACCATATTTTTTTTTGACCGCGGAGCGGCCCGAAGGGCCGCTCCGCGGTCTATAGAGGTTACTCAACTTTTGTCCTCATATATATATATGTGTGTATATGTTCCTGGACATGCTGGGAACGGGCGAATTCTCAACGGATTGGGACAAACTTTTTTTTTCCTGAAAGGTAATGCAATTTTAGGAAGATCTGGAGGGGTAGACCCGGTTTCCGAGCATTTGAAACATTACTTATTTGGGTAAAAAGGTTTTAACATTGCAATATACAGTTTTTGCGCTGTAGCTACTGTAATCTTGAGAATTGCACCGACAACTTGACTTTTTTTGTTCACAAGTCGTATATAACGATTCCAAATCTGTGCTTACTTTTGAAAATGGTTGAGAAACCACAGACTTTCCCTCTTGAGTGACAAACTTTTGCGCATAACAAAAGCATCAATAATTAGTAGCAGCTGAACGGCTGATAATTGAACAGAACACTTGAGTTTTTTTGTTCACTAGTCGTATATAGCAATTCCAAATCTGTGCTTACTTTTGAAAATGGTTGAGAAACCACAGACTTTCCCTCTTGAGAGACAAACTTTTGCGCATGACAATAGCATCAATAATTAGTAGCAGCTGAACGGCTGATAATTGAACTGAACACTTGAGTGTTTTTGTTCACAAGTCGTATATAGCAATTCCAAATCTGTGCTTACTTTTGAAAATGGTTGAGAAACCACAGACTTTCCCTCTTGAGTGACAAACTTTTGTGCATGACAATAGCATCAATAATTAGTAGCAGTTGAACGGCTGATAATTGAACAGAACACTTGAGTTTTTTTGTTCACAAGTCGTATATCACGATTCCAAATCTGTGCTTACTTTTGAAAATGGTTGAGAAACCACAGACTTTCCCTCTTGAGTGACAAACTTTTGTGCATGAGAATAGCATCAATAATTAGTAGCAGCTGAATGGCTGATAATTGAACAAAACACTTGAGTTTTTTTGTTCACAAGTCATATATAACGACTCCAAATCTGTGCTTACTTTTGAAAATGGTGGAGAAACCACAGAACTAAGTGCTCCGCGGTCACCTATTGCGCTTTGCGCCATATACTTGTTCAATAGAATTTTGGTTGCGAAGGGAATTAAAATTGCTTATAAAATTGAGAGGAACTTTGAATATAAAGAAAAAATTTAAAAAAGCTGCAAATGTTGCATTTATTGTGCAAGGAATGGCTAGATATGACAAATAAAAATTTTTTTCTATCAAGGCCTTGAGTTTTCTAAAATGATGTAACCATTTTCAGCTTGTTCCAAATAACCCCACTCAAGGACTTACCCTTTAAAAACTTTAGTTTATGAGAAAATTTAAAATAAACGTGCAACGAGATATATATGCAACCAAATATCTTCCAAATAAGCTTCAGTAAAATTGGTGACACCAACATTTCTGATACCCTCACTTTGAAGATTCGAGCGTTTCCTGTTAAGTGAATCACCCTGTATATGTCCCAGGTTTCAAAGAGCTCAACCTCGTGACATTCATAAATAGGTGCGGTCGCGCACTAGGTCTTCCTTAGTTACTTTTGCATTGCACGTTTGCACATTCCACACTTTTTGTGAGACATAACTAAACCGCCCTAAATGATTCTCCAAACCTCTCACAATTCAATCACAAAACTGAAAACTAATTAAATAAAGAGGCAATACTTTTCACACTTCCCAAAAAAGGGCTTTATAAATGATTCACAATTGAGCGTATCAGATCCCTCTTGTTAACTTTACAATCGGTCAGCAATCTTATCTAAGCGGGAGTTTGAGAGCGTAACCTGGGTGAGCAATCGGCAGGGCTTGGGTAGCAGAAGGAGGAGAAGCAGTGGTGGTGTGACAGACCAGCTCGTCTACTGTCATGCCATCCGGTGGCCGGTACTCTATGCCATCATGCACTGCCTCTGCATACCCACCGCCATCAGCAGCCCAGAGACAAAGCCACCAAGCATCCCACCGGGTCGAAATTGGCAAAGAGCTGGGCGCAAAGCCAAGCAAGCCTCGTCCATGATCCGGGAGCCGTTGAGGATGCCGCAGCCTTTGTTCTGCTGTTCAAATTTGAAGTCCGTGAAGCCACTGCTGGCCAGGTCCTCGAGTCCATTGAGGCGGGTGTTGTCCGCCATCCAGAACCAGTCGGCGGGGTCCACGGCGTCCTGGCTGGCTTCCGAGAGGGCGATGAAGGCGGGGCCAAGGTCGGGCCAGTGGCTGTTGATGGCCGCCACCAGGTTGCCCGTGTTTTCCGCCAGCACAGCCAGACCTCCTGGCAATTTGAGGCGCGGTTGTCATGAGATGATCTGTAAGGAAGGAGGGCGCTGACATCTAGTGCCCCTCAAGAAAGTTCCCTCCATGAAAGTTTCCGCCCCCAAGCAAAAACAAAGCCTGATGCAACTAGTTGCAGGAATAATTAGACGAATTTTTTCCTTGGGGGAAACTAGGACTGACGTTATATCTATTTTCTACCTTTCAACAAGTCTTAGTCTTAGTTTTAGATATGTATAGTGACTTACCTATCCCCATACACCCTGCTCTCACTCGTCCTACAGGACTAAGGAGGCACCTGTATGGGGCAGGCCAAGGCTGGCGGGGATGGCCGCGCAATGAGTGTGCTGATGGAACCTGGAAAGACAAGAGCAGTGTAAAGCGTTGGGCAGTATTTTAGTGAACCAGGTATTGTTCTCCTTTCGCGGATGGAAGCAAGCGCCGGCCAGGAAATCGGGCAGCCCGCCAGCCGCCAGACAGTCGCAGAAGAACTGGTTCCAGTAGCTGGGGTTGTGGTAGGTGAGCAGAGTGGGAGGATTCAGGGTCGCCACTGGCCGCTCAGCGCAACCGCTGCTGTTCACCGGCCCACTGCTCGTAGAGTCTGGAACGGAAGTGTGAAAAGTTGGGCAACTGGGGGGGGGGGGCAGGAAGTATGAACTGGGCAGGATCTCGCAGAGGAGCTCGTGTGACCTCTCGCACTTGGTGTCCTGAACGGTGGCGATGAAGCGGGAGTCGGGACTCTCGTGTTTGATGTAGGCCCGGGCGCAGGACTCGTCGAATCGCAGAACATGGAGGCGCTGCCGAAGGATCTGGTTCGGCTCTGTCTTGGCGCCATCGTGCCAATGCCAGTCCTGCAAATGGACACTTTGTCAAACCATCATGGTAGAATTGCTAAATAAGAATGTCTTCCAACGAGCCTCGAAGTGCAATTGAATAAGCAAACAGCTGCATTGGTGCTGTGGTTGGTGGTGGAGTCGAGGAAAATGCTGCCGTTGGCAGAGACGGCGACCCAGTAGCTGCCGAGAGGTGAGCGGTAGGGATCGTTTATCACCAGATCCACCAAACGCTCATCATTCAACATGGCTAGCCGACTTCGAAATTCAAAAGGAGTGGCCAATCCTTCGCAGTGATTGTTAGCATCCAGCCTGACAAGAGATTCAAATATAGGCATAGCTGCACTTTGATTTCTGCCAACTTATTCATGGAAGTATGTATAAAGCGAAAGCAGTGGCCGGTGACGCAGTCGGGGATGTTGTCCGACTGCTTACAGCCAGCCCAGAAGGCTGCCCAATCCACTGCCTCCTGAAAAAGAGCTCTGATGATTGGCAATGAGATTGGGGCATTGGAAGCCGAGGTGATGAGCAGCAGAGCAGCAGCCGATAGCCAGAGCATCGGTCGCATTGCTGCTGGCATCTTGGAGAAGTGAGATGAGAAGTGAGGTGAAAAGTGAGCAGGGAGTACCTAATTGCCACCGTTGCTATCCAATTGGCCCTCTTTTTTTCTCAGCTTCTTTGTTACCAGCATATACCCCACAGGGCCCAGGTATCGAAGGTGGAAGGGAGTCATGCCTTGGATACCGGGACGGTGCCTGTAGCCCTTCTGATATTGGGCAGTCTAATTGCCGACAAGCCCAACAACGTCTTCCTCTTATTCTACAAGCTTTTTTGGACAAAGGCTGTTTGCTTAGGGTCGATGTGATCAAGACTGATTTCGATGCGGCATGGTTGGCTTTGCGCCTTTGCCAAAAGCTATTTCAAGACAATCGATAATCGATCGGACGATTCAGAACTGTAGGAACTGCAGAACTCTGACAGAACATCTCCTGAGGCAATGTCTTTGAGCAGAGGCCCCAAGGCCAGGCTCCACCATATCAAAGCCTTCAATACCGTATCCCTCCTCATCCGGCACCTTCTGGAGGAATGGAGGGAGGAGGCTAGGGAAGGAGTCAGGCGACGTTTTTCTGCCTGCTCTTTTGACATCGAGGCCTTTAGCCCTTTACCTTATGGGGCGAAGAAAAAGAGGGGGAAAAAAGAAAAAACCCCGCGCAGAGCGCAGGGGGGGCCCGGGCCCCGCCCCAGCCCAGGGAAAGGGGGAGAAGAGAGGGGAGGCTAAGGAAGGGCTGGCAAGGAATTCTTCCTCCCTCCGTCCTCAGCGGCCATCGCACCGATCTACTCTCATCCACATCCTTTTAACCTACTGCCGAGAAGGGCCGCAGACTGTTCCCTCCACCACCGCCCCAGCCAAAAGACACTAGGATTACAATTTCATTGGCTATTGAAATCAGGTGGGAAATATCAAATACTTGGTTTTAATCATTCTAATGCTTTGACTTGTTAGATTAGTGCTAAACATTTTTCTGGCATGTGTTCTGACTGAATAAATATAATTTATGATATAAATAAAAAATAACTACAAAAACCGTCAGAAATCATTGTGAATAGGCTTTACTGGAACGAATTTTTCATCCAAATTTGTTCAAAAGAAACCCTTACGACAATGGTAACTATGATGGAAACGAAAGGAAATGTGATATGCAGCTATTCAATGACGTCGTGGTAGATGAGCATTATGGGTCGGACAACCAGTCTCCGCCCACGCTTCCCTTCCCTCACCCCCCCTCCGTCTCCACCTCCCCGACCCCCCACTCCTCCTCTTCTCCCCCCCAGGAGAAAATTACTAACGGGAAGCTATTCAATGACGTCGTGGAGATGAGCATTATGGGTCGGACAACCAGCCCCCCCCCCCCCCCCCCCCCCCCCCCCCCCCCCCCCCCCCCCCACCGACCCCCCCCCCCCCCCTTCTTCTGTACCATGACCTCGGCTTGAAGAAAAGACAAAAACCAAACAAAAAACAACAGTTGAGTCCCCATTGCCTGGATGCCTTTCCCATCGGCTTAACGCTCCCCAGCTTCCCAGTCAGCACCAACATGGCCACGCTGCGCAACTCCAACAACATCGTCCGGACGACCGACTACCTAATCTTCGAATGCTATCCTTCGGCCTCCCTCACCTCTCCTCCAACTTGCACTTTGTGTACAGAAGGAGGCAGAGCTGAAAGGCATCGGAAAAGCGAAAGGCCTTCCTTTGTGACCCCCCGCGGGGCAAAGAAGCAGGCTTTTGCCAATCCTCCAGTTAGCGACTGCAAGGGCCAATCGCAACTGGATGCAAGCAACTAAAACAAGGTGCCCTTTTTGGTCCGACTGCTGCCTGCCTCCGGCCAGCAGCCGTTCACGACCTGTCTTCTTCACATCTGGAGAATGACAGCCTGCAAGCTTTCGGACAGAAGGAAAGATCCGAAAACACCTGCCGACAGCTGCTGCTGCCTGGCCACGAGCTGCATTCCCATTGCCAGCTCTGTACTCTCCAGTCCGCAGTGCCTAACCGACCCATCGTCCTCAGGCAATTTGTCAGACTGAGCCTTTGGAGCGGATTTCTCCTTTGCTGACCTGCGGGTGTAAAGTGAGAATTCCGTTCATGTTCATTTTTTGCCAATCTCCGAAAGGCGATCGACGACTTTCGGAGATTTCAACTTCGGTGTCGACAGTGCCACTTTCGACAATCTTCAATTCGGGCAGAATAGGCTGCCACAGGCTACCCCAACCGAGCGGAGCCAAGCGGAGGAACAGCTGCCACCCGGCCCCTCCACTTTCCTGCTTCCACTGGAGTCCTGCCTCCACCCGCGGAAATCCCTTGGTGAACATGCACTGGCCAGATTCTTCACCAGAACCTACGATGCGACAGCATTAGGGAAGGACAAGGGAATCCCAGAGCTCTATCTTGATGGACTTATCTCTGGGATCTTTGTACCAGTCTCGAGTGAACTGGCGCAAAAAGCAGAAGATGGGAAGCTCGTCAGCAGCTTAGAGAGAGAGGACCTTCGTCATCGGTGATCATCAGCCTATCCAGAACCAGTTGAACGAGGCTCTTTGTTCCCATTCCTTCATCAGCCAATTCGTCAAGAGCCGACAAGCGCCAGCTGCCTCCCCTCCCTGGAGCAGCAAGCCCGGATCGGCAGCTGCCTGTTCAAGGCTGCCCACGACGAACGCCCCTTCACTAGGGCCTCTATTTCCAGCTATCTAGTTTTTGCGCCCTCTCCCTTTCTTTCCCCTAGCTCACACATGCACCCCCCCTTTCTCTCTCTCTCTCTCTCCACCCCCCTCTCTTCTCCCCATCTACCCGTCCTGGCACTACCTGCCCCACCTCTCCGTTCGGTGAGAAGACGCGGAGAGCCCTGTTGCCGTTCAGGCGACATTACACCCTTCCGTTCACCCGTTCTCCCCTCCCTCTTCGCTCTCATCTCGCCGCCCAGGACCACGCATTTCTATCCACCCTACTTCCCACTATGCCCTTTTTTCTACCTCCCTTAAGGAGTTTTCAGCGTTTCGCGCTTCACCTATTCCTCACCCCGTTTTTATCTCTCCCCGTTCCATTCTCTACACCTCCCTTTCTCCGTAACTCAATTCTCCCTTCCCTTTACCTTCCACACTCCTCAGGCACTTCTGACCAAGCCAACTTATGATCCGTCTGGAACTGCCCCCTAGACTACGGCCGTTAAAGTCTACTTTCGCAAGAAAGGATGACTAGGCCCTGCTGGAACAGTCTCCCATCAAGCCGCAAGCAGTCTCTAGAAATTACGCATCAGCGGTTTCGATGAGACTCCTTGTGAGCTCCAGTTCAAGCTGCGAGTCTCGAGAGAAGAAAAAGGCGACAAGGATCGGCCACGCAATGCAAACAGTTGGGCAGACGAAAGTTAGAATGAAAAAATAACTATTAGTCTGCTTAGCTCATGCTTGCACAACAGCGGAGGAAAGCGAGACGATCAACAGAACTGGACGGTGACAGGACAGGAGTAAGACAGGCTCAGTGTCACGAAGTTGCCTAACCCCAGTGTGCCTACACCCTTGCCATCCCCTTTCTTCCCCTCACCCCTCCCTCCTATTCCCTCCCTTCCCCCCTTTCAGCTACCATCTCTCTTTTAGCATTGCCGAGTAAGGAGGAACTGCAGAGGTGCCAGCAAGCTGTTGCCCCAACAGCAGCTGTCGTTTCGGCACTACTGCGACACCTGCTGTGACAATGAGCTCCAACTTCACCTGCTCTCGTTGCGGCAGCGCCAGCACACCCGCCGCGCCCATCAACTGCCGAGCATGCTGACGGAGCTTCTGCTTCCCGTGCACGACGGGCTCACTGGAGGCCAGCATCAACCCGGAGGACCTCCGCTTCCTGCCCAACCTCTGCCAGTACCTTCTCAACAACTTCAAGGAGGGCTACTTCTGCCAGGCGTGTTTCGAGAGCCAGAACAGGGAGGGCATGTCCATCCTCCTCCAACTCGTCTCCCAGGGCGTCTTCCATCCCAGCAACCTCCAGCCTTTGCTGGACGGAATCAGAGAAGATTCGGTGGGTGTGAGGGAGACCATGGAGAAACTGATCTGGAATTTCTACTCCGCCGCCTGTGTGAAGATGAGCTACGACCCCTACTTCCCGGCTCCCGAGCCAGCACAGCGCCTCCTGGCCCCAGTGGACCCCTCCCTGTGAGACCCACCCCTTCAGGACCTCCTCCTCCCTACTCCTTCGGCCCCTCCGCCTCCTATGCGCTACACTTCTGCCAGACAAATGGAGGGCGAAAGTAGAAGCCAGACGCAATCCATCAGTGGCCACTGGGACAAGGACATTGCCAGCGCATACAAGAAAGCCATAGACCACCTCAACGACGCCGGCTATCAAGTGAATGTGCTGGATCGGCTGATCAAGAACCTCTCCCCCTCCCATCCCAGAACCCAGGAGTACGAGATGGAGCGCTCCTTCAAACTCGCGGAGAGAGAGGAGTGCAGGGAGGAGGCGGATCGACTGGGAAAACTGTGCTACTCAGTTACTCCGGAGCAGCTCCTGAGCACCATCCTTCCAGATCCAACAACGCCTCCCCCCACCGTCTCCCAATCCTTCTCCTTCAACGGCAATCAGTTGCCCGCGGGAGGAGAGGAGCACCGCCTCAATCGACAGACCCCCACCCAATCCCCGCATCTGACACCCGCACAACCCCCGCAAGTACCCCCCATCGCCCACAACCCACCCATCCAGTCCCAGCCTAGCTTCAACGCCTCAGTCTCTGGACCCCTCGCCAACATGAACGATCTCCGAGACAGCCTTCCTCCTCTAGCGGGCGCGCCAGCTGCCGCGCAAGCCGGGTCAGCCGCCAGCCTGATGCCGGCGCGGAAACAATCGTCCGCAGCGGGGGCCACAGCGCCCAAAGCCGGACCCACAGTGCCCACACAGACGGCCGTGGGGTCCACGCGGGGGCCCGTCCAGCCCACGTTCTCCAGGCCCTCTCAAGGCGGAGAAAGCCATCGCTCACATACCGAGGAAGCCGGACACCACTGTAGGCCACCGAGCCGCAGTCAGCCGCCGCCTCAGCGCGGAATCACGCCGCAGGGACGTGCACGAGATCACTTCGTGCCCGTCAGACCTGCTTCTCGCAACCAAGCGCCGCAGCCACCGCCGCCAAGACCGGCGCTGAGCGACGTGGTGGCGGACAGATATCGCTCTGACGTCACCGGAAGACAGCCTCAGTTCCCCAGGCACGACCATAGCGGCATCCCACGGGGCTACTACTGGACTGGGGACACCCCCAGACTGGCCCCTGGAGAACTGCCAGACTCAATGGAGATCATGGCGGACCACCGGAGAGCTGCCACCTCCCCGACCCCTCGCATTCATCGCCAGCACGGCGCCGCCGGCTGGGAACCGGAGAACATCCAGGAGCGGGACCCGGTCCCCGCCCAACTGGCACCTCCGCTCCCAGCCAGCCACCCAGACCCCCGTCTGGGGCCCATCGCTCGTCCGAGCAGAAAGACGAGTAGAGACGAGGCGAGAGAGCTGGAGAGAAGCGTGCTCATCAACTTCGCTCACTCTGCCCCCCAAAACCAAAGGGGACAAGTGGATAGCGGAGTCTACAGAGCCACCTCTCAGCCGCCAACCTACCCGGCGCAACCAGGGCTGCAACAACAGCTCTACAACCTGCCCTCACAGCGACCGCCGCAGCAGTGGCTGCCAACGCTACCGGGCCAACAGCCGCCGCCTCAGCAACCGCCACAGCAGCCGCCGCCGCCGCCGCCGCAAGGACCGCCGCCGCCGCCGCAAGCGCCGCCGCTGCCGCAAGGACCGCTGCCGCCGCCGCAAGCGCCGCCGCCGCCACCCTACCAGCAGCCACAAGGGCTGCCACAGCAGCCGTACGGGCTGTTTCAGCGGTCACAAGGACCACCTCCCCATGCACATTCAGTGCCGCCACAAACCTCGGAGCCCCAGCACCACCACTACCGGGCGGACCGAGCAAACACTGTGCCTCCCCTGCACCCACAGCAGGCCACCCCCGTCGTCAACGAGCAGGGCCAGATTGTCGGAGCCCTGACTCAGCTCACGCAACTCTTCGCCAGAGAGCAACTACGATCGACGAGGCCCCAGCTGGAAGTGCCCAAGTTCAGCGGGAATCCCCTCAAGTACCATCTCTGGCGCAACCTCTGGACCAACTACATGGACTCCGCCGCCTATACGCCGGTGGAGAGGATGCTCGCGTTGGTGGAGGCCCTCTCCAGGGAACCGGCCAGGCTCACTGAGATGTACGCCGCCGACCCCGCCAACTACAATCTCATCATGCAGAGCCTGGACCACGACTACAACAATCCCTCCCTCCTCATCTCCCGTGCCCAGGAGGAGATTCAGGACCTCCCCAAGGTATCCGACGAGAACTTGAAGACGTTCAACGACACGCTCAAGGCCAAGTACTATTTCCTGTGAGAGCAATGCCGTCTACCCGACGACGGACTGCAGCACCTGGCCAAGGACGTCTTCAACAAGCTCCCGCCCCACCTCCACAACTGCGTCGTCACCAAACTCCCCGGCCTGCAGGCCCACCAGATCACCCTCAATCACCTCATCCCCATCCTGAGCCAGGAGGCGGAGAAACTGAGGAAGAGGGATCTGCTGCTGGGAGAGTACAAGGTCCCCAAGGCCACCTCCTCTCCCGACAAGGACAAGAAGAGGCGACAGTCGGCGACTCAGCGCTATGTCTCCCTGGCGGCCGGAATGGACCAGGAAGACGCAGAGCCGCGGCTGGAACCAAGAGAAGACAGATGCTCCTTCTGCCTCGGTAGCCACAAGGACGAGAACTGCAAGGCCTACAAGACCGCGGAGGAGAGAAAGGAGCAGATCACGAAGTACAACCGCTGCTACAAGTGCCTCAAAAAGGGGCACATGTCCGATCAGTGTGGCACTCACAGCTCTTGCCGCGAGTGCCACAGCGACTCCCATCACACTGCCCTCTGCTACCGCCTCTACGGCACACGCCGCCGCTCGCAGGAAGGATGGGAGGAGAGGCAGAGCGGACGCAGAAGTGAGTACGGATCGCAAGGAAGGAAGGTGAGCCGTGAGAGGAAGGACTCCGGCTTCCGAGAAACTCCGGAGAAGAGAGATGAGCGTCAGAAACGCCACTCCTTCTCCTCTTCCCCCTACCGTCACCAGTCGAAGAGCCCTGGACGCTCTTCGCAGCCAAGCTCCCAGCCCAGGTCTCGTACCCCCAGCACAGGGAGACGGGGCCAGTCGAGCTCTCCATCCCCTCGGTCGCGGCCTTGGAGCCGTGAGGGAGGAGAAAGGAGAGAAGGAAGGAGCCAGAGCAGAGGAAGCCAGTCCGGAAACCTGTCCACCCGTCGCCCTACTCCAGGACCCAATCACTCGCGCTCCAAGGATGGACGTAGTGGGAGTAGAGAGAAGCGACTGACAGCAATGACGGCGTCCGTCGACGAGGTGAAGGAGAACGTGCCGGTGATGCTGACGTTCGAGGCGCAGATGAGCTCGGACAGCGACGACATCTCCGCCCCCGCCAAGTGCCTCTTGGACACTGGCTCCCAGATCACCGCCGTCACCCATGAGCTCGCCACCTTCCTCGGCCTCAGATCACTGGGAAAGAGCCTCATCAGTACTGGAGTCTTCGGACAGACGCACTGCCGAAAGATTGCCATGGACCGCGTCGCCCTGAACCTCACTGCCAGGAACGGCTTCAGCTTCCCGGTGGAGGCCTGGGTGGTGGAGGACGAGGTCTGCCCTCCTGTCTGGCTCTCTCCTGCCCTTCCTACGGAGCTCTGGGATGACCTCAACGGACAGCATCCGGATCTGCTGAATCTGCCGCCCAGAGAGGAGGAAGAAAGCTTCAAGGTGGACATCCTGCTCGGAGTCCACATCACCTCCTCCCTCCTCGCCAGCACCCTCGCCCGGAACTCCCTCATCCTCCCCTCTCTCTGCATCCTCCACACTCACATCGGCAAGTTGCTGATGGGAGTGGCGGAGTCTTCACTGCCGCCCGTGAGCGGAGCGAGGAGGAGGCGAGCGACGGCCCTGATGAACTCATCCATTGTCCATGAGCTCCAGAACTACCACACGCTGGAGAGAGAAGGCATCTCAGAGGAGGAGCTCACGACGACGGTGCAGGAGGAGGCGCTGGGCAGATTCCGTGCGCTCATCAAGAAGGGACCGGAGCGCTACATGGCCCCCTTTCCCTTCACACAACCCTTCCCCAGCGATGCCAGCCTCGGCTACAATTACGCCTATAAGTGACTGGAGTCCGCCTACCAGACCTTGAAGAGAAAGGGCCTCACCAGGATGTTCCACGACGCCATCATGGGACAGGTGGAGGCCGGCTATTCGGAGCTGATCCCCAGCGCCGAGCGCTCGGAGGTACGCGGGAAGACCTTCTACCTGCCCTGCTTCCCTGTCATCAAAACCTCCTCCCTCCACACCAAGTGCCGACCTGTCCTGGACCCCACCACCAAGGTGCGTCCAGGCCTCTCCTTCAACGACATGCTGGAGACCGGCCCCCAGCTGCTCAAGTCCCTCATCGGCATCGTCCTCCGCAGCCGCTTCTCCGAGATCATCATCTTCGGAGATCTGGAGAAGGCCTTCCTTCAGATCGACCTCACTCCAGACCACCGCGACCTCACTCGCTTCCTCTGGCTGGCAGACTGCGAGCGTCCCCCCAGCCCAGACAACGTCCGCGCCTTCAGACTGAAGAGAGTCGGCTTCGGCTTCAAGTCCAGCCCGGCCGTCCTCCAGGTCGTCATCGACACCCACCTGGCCAAGTACGACACCCCCTTGGCGGAGGAGATCAAGTCCCTCACCTACGTCGACAACGTCGCCTTCACCGCCGCCACCTGGGAGGAGGCGATGAGGAAGAAGACGGAGGCAAAGAAGATGTTCGAGGAAGCGGGCATGAATCTGCGAGAGTTCACCTCCAACTCCGCCGAGTTCAACAAGAAGCTGCGCTCCGACGAGAGAGGAAAGATGGAAGGGCAGAAGATGCTGGGAGTGGCGTACGACGCGGAGAGGGATGTGCTGGGAGTGGCCAGACCGGAGAAGAAAGCCACCTCTCCCCCCACCAAACGCCTCATCCTCTCCTACTATGCCTCCCACTTTGACCCCTTCGCCCTCATGGCCCCCGTCCTGCTCCGAATCAAACTCCTCTTCCACGACGTTGCCCTGGCCGACTACGACTGGGACACGCCCATCAGCAGGAAAGAGTTTCAGGAGCGGTGGGAGGACTGTCAGGAGGACCTGTCAGGGATTCCGGCCATCTCCTTGGCAAGAAGGGCCACCTTCACCGGCGCCGACGTCATCACCCTGCTCGGCTTCTCTGACGCCAGCAACCGGGCCCACGGCTTCGGCATCTACAGCCACACCTACACCAACCGGGAGGCCACGCAGGCCGTAGTCCTCTACGACGGACAGGGACGCCGCAAGGAGAAGACTCAGGGAGCCCTCTGTACTCTCCTCTTCGCTAAGGCCTCTCCCAACCCCGTCAAGCTGGAGGACATGCCGAAGACGGAGCTGCTGGCCTTGGAGAAGGCCGCTAAAGCTCTCAAGACCATCTACAACGAGCTTCCTCCCGACATACAGGTGCGGGAAATGCGGCTGTACACGGACTCCATGATCGCCCTCCAGCAGTGCCACAACGGCAAGGGGCCCACCATCTACACCAAGAATCGGATCACCAAGATTCGAGAGCTCCAAGCGGAGCTGGGCTTCTCCATCCCTCCCCCTCCCTCCCCAGCCAAAACCCGGCGGACATGGCGTCCAGAGGCCTGTCCATCGGGACACCACGTCTCCACCAGCCAAAACCCGGCGGACATGGCGTCCAGAGGCCGTCCCCCGGGGCACGAAGGAGCGCGGAAAACCGCACACCCCCCGTTCAACCTCTGGTTCCACGGACCCAGCTGGGCACAGGGAGAGCCACAGGACTTCCCTTCCTACCAGCATCCCACCGCCGTGGACATCGTGGAGCTGGTGGACTGCCATGAAGTCTCCGCCGCTGGACCACAGATGCACTGCATGGTCCAAACGACGAGAAAAGTGCTGATGGAAGATGCAGTGGAAGGACCCTTTGGCTTCCAGGCGCAGCACTTCATCGGCAAGTCCTTCAACTACCTCCTCAACTCCACCGTCCAGGCGACGAGAGCGAAGAGGAGGTTTCTGCACCAGCACCCCATCCCCAAGGGGCCCATCACGGCCACCGAGAGAGAAGCCGCAGAGGAGCTCTGGGTGCGCCATCTGCAGCTGCGCTGCTTCAAGGATGTCATCAGGGCCCTGGAAAACCCTGAGAAGAACGCACCGGGTCACGTCACTCAGCTCATCCGCAGCCTCGATCTACAGCTCTCTGACACCGGTCTCCTCCGCTGCGGAGCAAGGTTGGAGCGGATGACGCTGCCCCTGGACGCCAAGCACCCCGTCCTCCTGCCCAACGAACACCCGTTCACCATTCTCCTCATCCGCCACGACCACGCGCTGGTGGGACATGTTGAGGACGAAGTCCACGCTAGCCATGATGCGTCAGCGCTACTGCATGATGCTGGGAGTGAGGGAGTGAGAGCGGCGCTGAACTTCTGCGTCACCTGCCGCCGCGCGGAGGCGATGCCCTTCGCTGCCCCTCAGTTCCGCTCCTACCCGGCCATCCGCTTCGAGAAAAGGAGCGTCATGAAGAACGTGGCCATGGACATTAAGGGACCATACTACGTCCTCTACGAGACTGGTAAGACGAAGAAGAAGAAGGAGAAGGGAACCGACGAGGTGACGGAAGTGCGAGACTACCATCTAGGCAAGGCCTACGTCCTAGTCTATACCTGGCTGGAGACTAGAGGAGCTGGCCTGGCCCTTGTCCACCGCATCGACGGACCCACCATCCTCGGCGCCATTTGCACCCTCACCGGACGCTTCGGCTACCCCTGCGAGGTCTACTGCGACAACGGCTCCCAGCCTGTCTGGGCCACCCTATCCCTCTCCGACTACACCGACATCAACCTGAGCCAGCAGGACGGCTACGTCCTGGAGACCTACTTCCCCCTTCGAGGAACCACCCTCCGCACCATTCCTCCTGACCATCAGCCCCTCCTGGACTGGTGGAGAGAACGGTGGGAATGGTGGCCAAGGCGCCGGCCAAGATGAAGGCGGAGAACAAGGAGCAGACGATCAAGTCCTCCCACATGCAGCCCATGCTGCAGGAGATCAAGGCCATCCTCAACTGCCGCCCCCTCTTC
>JASANA010008486.1:0-13566 GCA_030248095.1 Ptycholaimellus sp. GST1_10
CTGATGAGGTTCTTCACGTGCTCCTTGGCCACCCAGTTGCCCGAGACGCTTGACCTCGGCTCTTCCTCACACCTCACGCCTTCAACTCCAGCAACTGCATGGATGTGCACAGTGCCATGAAGCTCTGCCTATAGGAAGACATCCCATCCAATTCCTCAAGGCCCCCACTATCACTCCCCTCCTTACTCGCCCAGCAGTAAGAGGTTGGTGGTGTACCTGGCCTACGGGAACCTGGACAGCTTCCCCAACGGCTTCTGCCAGCATGCCAATGAATTGGCCAACTGCAATCGATTTGTTGCCTGCTAGACTTTGCACTATCTATTGAGATATGCAAATTCTACCTATGCTTCTTTTCAACAACTCCAAAAGAAGCGGCCTACTGAGAGCAAGCTCTGCACTGGCAGCTGGCCCAACGCCACCCCACCTCTCAAACTCAGTGCCTGTCATCCCGAGCTGCATCAAATTCATCGCAGCCCTCAACCTGAACAGTTTGCCCAGTGTCATCCTGAGCTGCATCTTTCTATTCACTGCTGTAAACCCAAGCAAGCTGGACACTGTCATCCCAAGCTGCATTAATTCTCTTCGCAGCTGTCAACCAGGGCAATTTGCTCAGCGTCATCCCACACTGCAGCAAATTGAACAGGCTGTCATCCCAAGCTGCGGAACTTCAGTGCCACTCTCAGAACTGCCAACTTAACCGTCGAAAGAAGCAAACAAAAAGTATATTACTTTTGCCCATCTCTTTGAAAGGCCCTCTACTTTTCAATGCCACAATGGCGCAGCCAAAGGCCTCTAGCCCTCCCTCTCCTGGCTGAGGCGGCCAAGCATCCTGACCTCCCCTTGCCTGTCCACACCTGACCCTACTGCCCTCCGACAATGACTTGGCCAAAAGCCTCCTGCCCTCCCTTTCAAGCTTCACTTGTGCCAGATGCCCAAGCCTCACCAGCCTGCCCTCAAGTGTGGCCAGCGGCCTTTGCGCCCACTCTTCCAGGCCTCACTTGCACCAACTGCTATCTTCCAGCAAGTAGCGGCACCTCTTTTCTCTCCCCCTCCATAGCCTCAACTGCGACAGGTGCCTAAGCCCTGCCTAGCTTAGCCAGCCCGCCTTTTGCACTGCCAACATATGCATCCACCTCAATTCTTTCCCCTCAACCCTCACTGCCTCTACTTTTGCCACTGGGCGAGAGCGAAAGGTACCCAGGGCTGGAATCTACACAACAAAGCCAGTCAATTTGCCAAGGCCTAGCATGGTCACAGACAGATGGACAGCGCCGACATTGAACACACTGACACCATCACACAAAGCACCTTCAAACCACCCCCTCCCTCTACTCATCATAGGGATGGATGCCGAAGACCAGCTTCTTCTACCGCCACCACAAGAACATTGCCTATCTCACTGCCGGCACACTCAGCAAGTCTTCAAGACACACTCCTTATACCCTCAATCCCCCTTCATCACTGAGGCAGGCCAAGATTGGCAAAGTGTGTGCTCTTCTATGCCAAGCGCATCCAGCTGGGCCTCTCTAAGTTACAGAGCCTCTCCAGCCAGCGCCATGCAGACAGTGCACAGATGGATGCCAACAGTCACCTACAACTTACCACCCTCCTCCATCTATACCTCCAAGCACTCTCTGCGGAGCTCCAGAAAGCCCAGATCTGCTCCATCAGACACCACTTGGCCAGTGTACAGATGGAAACTGACAATCACCTGCAAACCTTCTGCCTCCATTCACCCTTCAAAAGGTCCGAAAGGAGCGGCATTGGCTCTGCCTTTCAAGATGTCGCCAACTATAGCATTAAAGTTTTACTTTAATGAAATAAATTTGGCAAACCTCTCCTCAACGCTTCTATTATCCTAGACATAAAATAAGATATCTACGTAACTTTGGTTTCTACTCTGCATCTTACTAAGATTTGCCAACCTTTTCAATGGCACAAATCTGCATTGGTTGTGGCATCCAGATCTCTGCCTACAGCCTCAAGATGCCCATTGACCTCCCATCATTCTGCACCAATCCATTGGTCACCAAATGAAATGATGCATCAATGTTCTTCAATGGCCAGCACATTTCTTCCCTGCTCAGCAGCTTTGGAGGACTGAAATGCACCTGGCACAAGCCTATGGCTATCTGCTTCTACATGGCCTAGTTCATCAAGCTCAGTGACAACCGGGTTGCCTTTGACTGCAAAATGAACTGGGCACAGGCCAACAGCCACCAGGAGTTCAGACGGTCCCTGCACTCCCGCTCCAGCAGCCTTCCTCTGTGGACTCCGACTGTGGACAGGAGGCGCCAAACAGCAGCAACTGAATTGCGAGTCAATCTTTCTCTGCAATCCCCCTCCAGCAGCCTTCCTCTGTGGACTCCGACTGCAGACGGGAATCTGCAAACAGTGGGATTAAGTCTCAACCACCAAGCTTTTCATCTCTAGCAGCCTTCCTCTGTGGACTCCAACTGCATACCTGAAAACGGCAATGACACAGCATCTGTCACTAGTAATTCCTTCACAGCAGCCTTCCTCTGTGGAATCTGACTGCAGTCTGAACTGCAAACTCAGATGCCTGCAGAAAGCCCTGCCTAAGAGCTACTAGGAGCCAGCAGGCAACAACATACTTGGCCTATTTGCTCTCATTCTCTGTTGCCCTTATGGGGGAGACAGGAACATTGCAAAGGCATGCCATGCTGCACTCTGCCCACCTTGCTGAGGAAGCGGGAGAGCCAGCAGGAATCTATGGCTGGGATGGCCAACATGGTAGCAGCCGTCATGTGAGGGCACTGGCAAAGCCCCCTCATTCCTTCTCTCTTTGGAGGCACAGCAGCCCATTAGTTACTCTGCAAAGACCTAGTATGCCTTTTGCCACCTTGATCCATAGACTGATGGAAGGAGGATGCAGAGGAGAGTGAATTTGTCCTACAGGACTCTGCACTGACAAGCACAGAATTTGCGACAGCGCAGGCCTGCTAGGTGGCCAGGAAGCGCCCAGCCTACCAGGTGGCTGGTTATCAACATGGGAAGGAGAACAGAACAATAAACCCTCAGCACCCATCGAGGCCTACCAGGTGGCTGATTTGACAATCGCAGGCTACTTTGAGTCTGCTTTGCAGCCAACCAAGTGGCTGACTTCGTCATTGCAGACCACCAGGAGTCTGTCTCGCAGCTGAACAGGCGGATGACTGGATGAGTGCAGACTACTTTGAGTCTGCTTCACAGCCAACTAAGTGGCTGACTTTGTCAGTGCGGACCACTAGGAGTCCTCTTTGCAGCTGAACAGGCATCTGACTGGATGAGCGCAGACTACTTTAAGTCTGCTTCTCAGCCAACTAGGTGGCTGACATCATCAATGCGGACCACTAGGAGTCCACCTCGCAGCCGAACAAGCGGCTGACTGGATGAGCGCAGGCTGCTTCGAGCCTGCTTTGCAGCCAACCAAGTGGCTGACAACATCAAGTGCAGACTACTAAGAGTCCAGTGGCCAAACAGGCAGCCGATTGGACAAGCACAGGCTACCTGGCATCTGCTTTGACAGCCTAAAAATGGCTGTTTCAAGGAAACAGACTGTTCAAGATTGACTTAGTGTGGCATATTATGACAGTTTTTACAATGTGTAAAGTGTATGGCAATGGCTTCCTGGCAAGCAAAGGCTTGGCCTCAAACACAGCAAGCTTCAGTATTCGCCCCACCTTGGTGCCTGCCTGCCTGGCCCTCCTACCTACCATTCAGCACCCTGCAAACCCCCCAGCCTGCCCCCTCACTGTACACTCCGCTCTTCTTCTTCAGCGCCACTCACACACATTCCCTGCAACCCCCCCCCCTGCCTACTATCAGGAACCTGCTCTCCCAATCTTTGCAAGAAAGGTGGCAAGAAGAGAAGGTTGACTAATTGCCCCTCCCTCCGCGGGCCTACGTTTTTTGGTGCAAGCCATAAAAAGCGGCCTCCAAGGAGCGGCAAACTGCGGGCAATTAATAATGACCCGCCCTACCACCACACCCTTCTTTTTGCCCCCCTTTGCAAAAACAGGCCTCTGTGGAGCGGCAACTGCAGGCAATTAATGACCCGCCCTTCCACCACACCCTTCTTTTTGCCCCCTCCAGAAAAAGCAGCCTCCAAGGAACAGCTAGCACGGATAACTAATGACTCCACACGGGAAAGAGGGGGGAGGGGGCAGAGATATAAGACACTAGAAGTTTTGATGCAGCCACTCCGGTGTAACACTCCCCCACCAGCTCTGCAGCTCAAGACAACACCAACACTCCCAGATCCTTGCACCGTTCTCCTTCCAGCCGAAACGACTACAAGCTAGGAACATGGCTACGGCTCAGGACAACCTCATCTTCAGCTGCTCCGACTGCAAGGGGTCCTTAGCCAACGTGCACAAGCTGGCCTGTGGAGACTGCAAGAAACCCTATTGCCCGGCCTGCACTAGGGGCAATCTTGAATGGACGCTGAATCCCCCGGATGTGCAATACATGGCCACTATCTGCCGCAAGCTACTGACAGCCAGCTCCGCATCCTACAGATGCTGCGACTGTTGCACTGCCAACAACTGCTCCTGGTTCAGCCTCATGGAACAGCTTGTCACACAGGGTGTGTATCAACCGAATAACGTCCGAGCACTCCTGAATGGAGAAGACGATGCATACAAAGCCCCCTTCCTGTGTATCTGCAACAACATATACAAAGCCACTTGTATATTCCTGGGCTTCAATGAGACCCAACCTCCACCAGAGGCCCCTCTTCTTGACCTCGTCCTTGAAGAACCCATATTCATGGATCTTGACCCAGCCTCCAACAGCGATGCCTCCACGGTGCCCATGGATAGCTTGGCCCTACACTGAAGGCAAACCATGGAGCAGCCCTGGCATGGCCAAGAGCCTTTCCCGTCCATCTCCCCCAACCTCACCAACACATCGCCCAACGACACATCTTTGGGCATGACCTGGGATGGACAAGACAGGACAGCCGGCAGCCAAGAGCAATCAGAGCGTACTATCAAGTGTACTCCGAGCTCAATTGAGCCTCCCAGTGACTGCTCCAA
Organism: Ptycholaimellus sp. GST1_10; assembly: GCA_030248095.1. Taxonomy (NCBI): domain Eukaryota; kingdom Metazoa; phylum Nematoda; class Chromadorea; order Chromadorida; family Chromadoridae; genus Ptycholaimellus; species Ptycholaimellus sp. GST1_10. The sequence goes on from JASANA010008486.1 coordinate 5,040, forward strand.
CTGAGCAATCAGTTGAAGAACCTATCTCTGGATGACCCACAATGCCCGGAATTGGAACACCTGTACCAGCAACAGCTCACCCAAAAGGAAAATTTCCAGGAGAAGGCCTGCACAGTAGCTACCAAACACCTCGGCTTCACCAAAGAAGAACTCCTTGTGGACTCGGCGCAACAGACCACCACTTGCACCCTTCCGACATCAACACCCGTGGCCCCACTCCCTGCTCCTCCTCAACTACTACCAATTGCTGCACCGCCACAATCAGAGGCACCTCCCAATGCCCTCATGCCTGCCCACACGCTACACATCGTCCTCTGCCCAGGGCTGGGTGAGTTAGAACAGTACCCAGTCAGTACCAGCTTGGTGCCTTCCCAACCATCTCTCCCAGCACTGCCACACACCCAACTGCTCGCTCTACCTGCACCTGCGCCAAAGACCCAAGCACTTGCACTGCCAGCGCCAACAAAACCACTTCCAGTAACACCCCAACCACTAACATCAACTGGACCCATTCCACTCCTGGCCCCAACAGGAACCATCCCAGACCACCAGGGCCAACAGATTTGCTACTATCCACTCCCAATTGAGAACTATGCCACGTCCATGCCTCTACAAGGCACCAACTATCACCAAGCACTGGTGCCAAGGCCAACAATCCTTCACCCAGTGCCCGTACACCAACCCCGCTCAGAACCACAAACCTTCCTCCAGCAGGAACCCGATGGGAGCATTGCACTCTACTACCCCCCTCAACCACCAGCAAGAACCAACATCCAACCAGCCCCGCTTCCTCCTCCAGAATGAAGCACTTTGCTGGCCCAGCTCCCAACCCCAGACCACCTTAGGAGACCCTTCCAGCAGTACTACTGGCCATTCATCAGAGAACAACCAAACGACTCAGTCATGAGCCTGCGCCGCAACCTGCCAGAACCACCACCAGCCACAACAACGCACCTACAACTCTGCCATGATACAAGGGCATGGGCCACCACTCCTACTCCAACCTCAATGGAGATGCAACATCAGACACCCACAATCTTCCTTTAAGCGTCACTGCAGGATGTCACCATGGCCAGAGCAGACACAAATACCAACGTCTCTATGACAACAAGGCAGACCACTGTCTCACCAGCAGAAACCAAAATGATGTCATCAGCGCCAGAAGGAGAAGTACATCGATCAGTCATGGTCACTGGAGGTGGAGATCGCCAACCCATCGTTCCACCTGAACACCAACAGGGAGGAATGGTGCACACCGGATTGCTGGTAGAACAATCACAAACGGTGACAGCTCCAGCCACTCAGATGGGTACTGGGTGGATGACCGGATGACCTGGTGATGTTCGACCCCAGGTGGCATTCAACGTCCAACCCACCTATTTCAGGATGCCACAAGGGATGCAAACAGAACAACCTGGACTGACCCATCCCTCTCTCCCTGACCGTTCCATGCTCAGCGCATTGAGACTAATGGAGGATACCTCCTCAACTCCAGCAGCGTTGACCATGCATCAGAAGATGTTACCATCCATCCCCCACCCACAACGGCTGGATTCCCCCCTCTGCTACCTGAGCCTCCACTGCGAACGTCCATGATGGACATGGAAACGACCTGGAGATATGGCGTCCAAAGAGATCCATCCCAAATGGCAGGAGCAGCACCCCACAGCTACTACTACCAACTGCAGCAGGGTTGCTGGCTTTACGCACCACCGCCCCCACCACCTGATGGGTCACTGGGACCAGATCCACCTCCCCCACCACCACCGCAATCACGGGGTGGAAAATAAGGTGGAAATCATGGGGCCGAGCTGCTATGTTGCCCTCCACACACAACACCACTAGATCAAGACACCATCCCCACAGCGCAGGAGGAACTTGGAGCTCAACAGCCACCAGTCTCTCAGGCACCTCCGGCTCAATCCACAGACGTCCCGACCAGTGGTCGAAACATGACCTCGGCTCTGGGAGACCTGGGATTGACGACACTGCGAAGTTGTCAGGATGTCCTACAACATCTGGTCCTCAGGCAGGAGAATGACCTCCTACGCCAAACCCTGCCCCCTCTGGCATACCCATGCTTCAAGGGTGACCCTTTAGACTTTCCTACCTGGAAAGCAGATTTCCTCCATCTCATCAACCAGCTCACCACAGATCCTCACCAACATATTCAAGTACTAGGTCAGTGTCTGGAAGGAGAGCCCCTCAAGAAAGTCCAACGGTACCTAGCGGACCCGGTGAACTTCGAAGTCATCCTCAATCTCTTGACGCGGGACTATGTGAACCCCACTCTCCTGATTCAATGGGCCAAGGAGGATATCAAGAAACTTCCCATGGTCACTGACCACAATCTGATCAGTTTCATCAACCAACTCACTCCAGCTTCTACTTCCTTATGGTACAGTGCCAAATGCCAGAAGCGAAGCTCCTTCACCTCACGCAGCCCATCATGGAGAAGCTGACATCCCGCCTATACAATCGGTGTATCCACCAACTCCGGAAGGTCCCACTCCATGACATCAGCATCAACCACCTCATTCTCAATCTCGAAGATGAGGCTCAAGTACTCCAATCATGATTGGTGATGAGGCCGTCATGCATGGAGTCTTGGGCCTTATCAAGATTCTTGCGCTCCACCAGTCCTCAAACAAGAACACATGTGCTCACTGCTGGAATGGACAAGACTGACAGCCCTGAGGAAATGTCAACACTAGCACTACCAGCAGAACAAACAACTCCGGACCTCCAATACAAACCATGCGCCTTTTGCCTTGGAAACCACAGAGCGGTGGACTGTCATAGATTCAGCACTGCCCAACAGAGGAAAGAACAAGCGAACAAATTCTGACATTGCTACCAATGCCTCTCGAAGGGGCACAATGCAAATGGTTGCAAGTTGCAATTTTCATGCTGAATCTGTAAACAGCTCCACCACCACTCAGCACTCTGTTACAACACCTTCCCCGACTGGTCCTGGGCCCCTTCATCCTCTTCCCATGGTGGGAAGGAGACAGTCACAACCACTACAACGACCATGGGAGGAAGAACCAGAGTCATCAAAGCCATTCTCCCTCCTCAAACAGCCAAAGCAAACAGGACCAACCAATGATCATGCTTGCATCCAAGAAGGAGAAAGTGGACACTGGCCCCATCATGCTGACCTTCCATGCCCAACTATACTCTGAAGACAGGCAATTGGAGACGGGAGTCTCCTGTCTCCTAGACTCTGGCTCAAGAGCTAACGGCCATCTTGAGCCAGGTAGCGGACAACCTGGGAGTCAAGATGCTGGACCCACAGATCATCAGCACTGGAGTTTTCGGACATAACAAACGCTACCAGATGGCCATGAGAAAGGTGATGCTCAGCCTCAAGACCAACAATGGCTACAAATTCAGCGTGGAGGCCTGGGTGACTGAAGAAGACCTGTGTCCCCCCATCACACTGGAACCAGTTTTCCCACCCAATGAATAGGACAACCTGCAAGAACTCTACCCAGCACTTCTCAACCTGCTACCCAGAGAATCAAAGCAGAAGATGGAAGTAGACGTCCTGTTCAGGCAAGACATCATGGCTTACATGTTGGCCTGTGCGGCAAGCCAAAGTTGATGAATCAAGGAAGGACTGACCCTCTTTCCGTCCCCCATTGGTGACCTACTGGTTGGAAGCCCACTACCTCCCATCGGATGCTTCATGGAGAGAAGACAGAACAAGAGAATGACTGTCTTGATGAACTCTTCTGCCATAGCCAAACTCCAAGAGTATCACTCCCTGGAGAAAGAAGGAATCAGTGAGGACAAGCTGACCACAACCACTGAAGAAGCGGCCCTCAATTGATTCCGAAAGCTCATTACAAAAAAGGAAGGACGCTACTGCACACCCTTTCCCTCCATTGACGGGTTCCCCAACGATGCAATTGATGGCCAGAACTATGTGTACACCTGTCTCAAATCGGCCTACAATACCCTAGCTCAAAAGGACCTCACCCGGATGTTCCACAAGGCAATCATGAAACAGGTGGAAGCAGCCTACTTGGAAGTCATCTCCTACACTGAAGATGCCCACCAACATGGCACTGTCTTTTACCTTCCCTGCTTCCCAGTCATCAAGACATTGTCTCACCACACCAAGTGCTAGACCCCACAGCTAGTGTGACTGCCAACAAGACCTTCAATGACCTACTAGAAAACAGACCCCTGCTCCTCAAGAGCCTCCATGGGATTCTTATCAGGAGCCGCTTCTCGGAAATCATGGTCTTCGGGGATCTCGAGAAGGCCTTCCTCTAAATCCTGCTGACAGAAGAACACAGGGATATCACTAGGTTCCTCTGGGTAATAAACCCAGACAAGCTGCCAGGATTGGGGAATATCCAGTGCCTTTGACTCGAGAGAGTCGGATTTGGATTCAAGAGCAGCCCAGCTGTCCTACAAGTCGTCATTGATCTTCATCTGGCTCAGTATGACATACCACTCGCTGAGGAGATGAAATATCTGACCTACATCAACAACGTTGCCTTCACAGCACAAGATTACAAGGAAGCCCTTAGGATAAAGTCAGAAGCAAAGAGGATCTTCTGGGAAGCAGGTATGAATCTTTGGGAATTCACCTCAAACTCCCACAATTTCAACACGCAACTGAGGACAGCAGAAAGAGGGAAACTGGAAGGGCAGAAAATCCTGGGCATCATTTATGACTCGGGAGTGACACCCTAGGGATTGCTAAACTGGAGGACAAAGTGATACACCCATGCACCAAGAGGTGGATCCTATCTGCCTTCGCAGCCTACTTTGATCATCTTTCCCTCACCACCCCAGTCACTCTGAGAGCCAAGATGTTATTCCAAGACGTCGCCAAAAGTGAGAGACAGTTTGGTCAGTTGGTGACGTTGCCTTCACAGCACAAGATTACAAGGAAGCCCTTAGGAAAAAGTCAGAACCAAAGAGGATCTTCCAGGAAGCAGGTATGAATCTTCGGGAATTCACCTCAAACTCCCACAATTTCAACATGTGACTGAGGACAGCAGAAAGAGGGAAACTGGAAGGGCAGAAAATCCTGGGCATCACTTATGACTTGGGGGTGACACCCTAGGGATTGCTAAACTGGAGGACAAAGTGATACACCCATGCACCAAGAGGTGGATCCTATCTGCCTTTGCGGCCTACTATGATCATCTTTCCCTCGCTACCCCAGTCACTCTGAGAGCCAAGATGTTATTCCAAGACGTCACCATGAATGAGAGACCGTTTGGTTAGGACGACATGATCAACATTCCTGAGCTGGTGGAACACTGGGAAGAAGTGGTAGGGGACCTTCGCCAACTCTCCAAACTCAAGGTGGCTAGGAGAGTAGCATGGATGGAAGACATCGAAGTCAATCTGCTGGCATTTGCGGACAACAGTGATCAAGGACACGGTCTCTGCATCTACGTCCACAGCTACAGCCCAGAGGAGGCAATCGAGTTTGTGCGACAGTATGAGGGAGATGGATCCCACTGCCAACTGACGCATGGTGGACTGTGCTCCCTCCTCTTTGCCAAGGCATTGCCCAACCCACCCAAACTATGGGATACCCCAAAGACCAAGCTACTGGCTCTAAAGAAGGTGGCCAGGGCCATGAAGATCATAGTGAGGGAGCTACCGATGAGTGTCTGCATCGTTGGGATCCATCTCTACACAGACTCCATGATCACCCTTCATCAGTGTTGCCGTGGTAAGGGGCCGACGGTCTATGCAACAAACCGGGTGAAGGCCATACAGGAACTCCAAAAGAATCTCCATTTCACCATACACCATGTGCCCACTGACCAGAACCCTGCCGACATGGCCTCCCAAGGCTTGTCCTTTGAAGTGTTCACGAAACCAAAACATTTCTGTCTCTGGTTCTACAGACCAAGCTTGGCTCACGGAACCCCAGACAAACTAGAGCTTCCCACATACCTCGAGCAGAAGAGGGAGGATTTCGAGACCCTTACACAGGAAGAAGAGTCTGAAATCAACCAGATGGGCCCTAGCTACCATTGCCTCCTTCGAGGGGTGAAGCAGATGGCTCAAGAACCAGCAGTGGAGGGACCCTTTGGGTTCAAGGCAGAACACTTCCTCCACCAATCCTTCAACTACCTCATCAACTCCACCGTACAGGCAATGAGAGGTAGATGACGCATCCTCAAACAGGTCCCCCATCACATGGGGTGGATTACTGCCAAGGAACGCGAAGCTGTGGAAGACCTGTGGGTGAGGCATCTGCAGCAACATTGCTTCCCAGAGACAATGACTGCGCTGGAGAATCCAGACATCAGAGTGCCCAAGTCAATCATCTTGCTCATACAACAGCATGATCTCCTACTGTCGGACACTGGACTCATACACTGCTGAGTGAGATTGGAGAGAATGCCCCTGCCGTTTGACTCCAAACACCACCTCTTACTACCGGAACAGCATCCCTTCACTGCAATCCTCATTCTACACTACCCTGAACTCATGGGCCACCTCAAGTCCAGATCTACATTGGCCTTGCTTTGGCAATGGTACTGGATCCCTAAAGGACTACAAAGGGTGACTGCTGTCCTTAAGCTGTGCCTAGAATGTTGAAGGCAGGAGACAATGTCATTCGTGGCCCCCACTTCTGCTCCTACCCATCCATTCACTTTGAGAAACACACTGTCATGAAGTTTGTTGCAATGGATGTCAAGGGCCCCTTTTATATCTACCACACTATTGGAGACCCCGAATCTCCACACGAACTAAAGGCAAAAGTACTAAAGAAGGAAAAGAGACAACTAGCGAAGTGCTGGATCCTAGTCTACACCTGCCAAGTTACCCGGGGATCCTCTTGGCGATGCTATCATGACTCGATGGCAAGCACATCCTACTTGCCCTACAGTGCATCAGGAGCAGGACAGGTTTTCCCAAGGAAGTCTACTGCAACAACGCCCTTTCACTCATCTGGGCAACATTGTCCCTCGCTGATAACACGGAAGCAAGCTTCAGTCTGCTGGAAGTCGAGGCAATCACCCGCTTCTTCACCACCAACAGCACCTTGCTCAACACCATTCTTTTGAAACACCCAGCTTTGGCAGGCATGGTTGAGTGCTCAGTGGGCCTTACCAGCAAGATACTGAAGAAACTCGTGGGTGGCACAATGGCACACTTTGAAGAAACATAATTTTGTACACTTCTGCATGAGACGGAAGCCATTCTCAACACCCGTCCCCTATTTGCCTATGGTGATGTTCCGATGATGCTCACTCCAGCTCACTTCCTCTACCCCAATCTCGACCTCCTAGCACCACTGATGCCTGAAGATTGTCTAGAGGATAAGGATTAATGGACCAGCACCCTTGCCACAACCCTCACCAAGCATGAGAAGCTTATGAACACTATTTGGGATGCCTTCACCAAAGAACTAAAGGATGTGCTGATTGCTGAATGGAGCCATTATTTCAAACCACACAAGAACAAGTGCTACAGAGCACCAGTGGAGGGCGAAATAGTGTGGCTTTACAGAGACAATGTCCCACGCAACAGTTACCAGCTTGGGTGTATCCTGAGCATGATTCCTGTCTACTCCAAACACAACCTGCAGAAGGAGAGGCCCCTCATGGCCAGAGTACAAGTCAACGTGAGAGTGAAAGGAGGTGGCACCGTCCATCACGTGTTTGAGCGCCACATCTGCAACCTCATCCCCCTCCTCCACGAACCACTACCAACTCTACAGCGCCCCCCTCCTGCTGCCCCCACAGAGGACATCATACCCAATGCTGCAGCACTCCACGACACTCCTCCTCCACGCCGCTGACCTACCTTTGTTGTTTCCCAACTCCCTTCCAGAGGATGTGCTCACTCCATCTTGTCCCTCCACCAGTCAACACTTCACACCTCCTTCCCATTATGGCCACCGGTAAGGGCTTAGGCTGCACCGGTAACACCCGGTAATCGGTAATTTTCAAACGCGATTACCGGTGTGGTAATTACCAGTACCAGTTATTTTAGCCATTTTTTGCAAATCTTCAAAAAAAACATGATTTTTCTTCGTTTTTTTCATTTCTTTCATCATTTTTATTGTGTTTTGTTGTTTGTTTAGTATTTCTGTGCATGTTTCTGACTTATTTGAGGTGGGAGACTTTTTTTGAACGCAACAAAAGGCTTGAAAAAGGTGTCCATCTACACGTGATGCATGGAATGCATAAGAAAGCAAACAGTGCCTAAAAAGGCCAGGCCAACAAGGGCGCTATAGGCGCCAGAAAAAGGACAGGCGTGAGACTTCAACGGTCTGAACTGGACGGCACGGCATGCCTGGAAATGGCATATTTTGAACATGCGCATTGTGGGTGATTATGCGCACATAGATATACAGCGGAGCCGCTCGTTGAGAAAGAGCACAAAACCACTCCTTTCCAAAGCAAAGCAAGCCCTACAAAACTACAAAGCAAGCAAAATTATCCTGCCTCGCGAATTATGTCTCGCGTCACCTGCCCCATCTGTAACAAGAGCTACTACAATTGTCAGTATACGTAACTGAACGCGCTACATA